>LOEQ01001288.1:43221-57279 GCA_001685075.1 Bramus lutescens
AAAAAAAAAAAAAGAAAATAGTCTTGATAATAATGGTTTCTCATCTTGCACCAGATGCCGAAAATACCTAAGTACCTTCTACCACTAGTTGATTTATGAATTCATCTACCAAGGCAGATGCCAGATGCCAGATAGATAAAGCTGCAGATGACAAGGCAGATAGATAAAACAACAAGAAAACAGATGGAAGTAAAGGCTTCCAGAGTGTCACTACTGAGCCACGAACCCACAGGTCCTCTGTTCTTGTCTACTGTCAGGGAACTTCCCGAGGCTTGGTGCAATCATTTGTGTTTGTCAGAGGACTGAAGGGAGAATGTCGTGCTCAAGGTTAGTTGCTTTTCAGATTCTAGGTAGAAAGTTAAGAAGATCCAGCATGTCATCCGTTTCTCTTGTCAGAGATATCTACAAAGTTGATTATGCCTGCCAGATTTTTTGATAACCGGGGGAAGGTGTTATATTAACTCTACTATATATATTTTGTTTTGGGGGTGATGGTAGTGTTATATATCTTGAAGTGGGGTGATGTGCTATAAGGATCATTTGTCAAACTCATTGGCATACATTTAAGATTTTTGCCCTCCCTACTCCTCAAAACTATAAAGCAATGTTAAACTCTAGTATGGCCAGGTTAAAGTTTCTTAAGAAGGAACTGTGCTGATGCCAGCAATTTAAGATTTGTTTTAAAATTTTTAATTCTGTGGGTGCATATGAGTCTCTGAGTGGGTATGAGTGTGTGAGTGCAGGTGGCCATGAGGATTTCCTGGGTACTGGAGTAACAGGTGGCTGTGGAATACTTGGCACGGGTACTAGAACCAAATTCAGTTCCCCTGTAAAAACAGTGTGTGCTCTGAACCACTGATTCATCTCTCCAACCCCAATTTAGAAATATTGAAAAGTGAGATGGATGACAGGTTGTTACAAGAATGTACAGATTTATAGAAGTGTGATAAAAAAGCAAATAAAGAAAATATTTGTAATTGAATATATGCTGAAGCATATGGGTGGTTCGCTCTTTGGTTATTTTTATTATTATTGTTGGTGTGTGTATGTCTCTCTGTGTGTAGACACAACATTCCTGTGCGATAGTGCAAGCACTCATATGTCATGTGTGTATTGAGGTTAGAGGACACCTCTTTTGAGATAGGGTCTCTTTGATATTTGCTATTGTGTTGTATACTCCAGGTTTACTGTTCTTCACACTTCTGAGGACTCTCTGTCTCTGTCTCTCCTTTCATTGTAGGAGTACTGAGATTTCAAATGTTACCCTATTGTGGAATATTAGTTAAAGGTGTGTTGCATTTGTTCATGCTGTGGAACATTTGTTTAAAAATGCAAAGATGTATTGCACTCTTTTATGTTGTATTTGTCTAACTCTGTGAAGCTGTGTTACTTTGCCTATATAAAATACCTGATTGGTCTAATAAAGAGTTGAATGGCCAATATCAAGGGAGGAGATGGGATAGGTGGAGCTTGCAGGCAGAGAGAATAAAGAGGAGAAGAAATCTGGGAAGAGAGGATAAGGAGCAAAATAAGAGAAGGAGAGGAGGATGTCAGGGACCAGCCTCTCAGGTACTCTGCAAGTCACAGAGTAAGAAGGAAGGAAAGGTATATGGAAAGATACAAGCTCAGAGGCAAAAGGTAGATGGGATAACTTGAGTTAAAAAAATCTGGTTAGAAATAAGCCAAGCTAAGGCCAGGCATTTATAAGAAAGAGTAAGTCTCCATGTGATTTATTTGGGAGCTGGGTGGCTGGCCCACAGATAGTCAAAAGATAAAAGACTTAAAAGAGAAAAAGAAAAAAACAACTGTAGACTTAAGCTTTTGTCTTGCCTAGTCTGGTAGCTGTTCAGCCCCCCAAAAACACATAGAGGCTTATATCAGTAGTAAACTGTTTGTCCTAGTAGTTCGGGCTTATTATTAACTAGCTTTTGCAACTTAAATTAACCTACAGTTCTTATCTTTGCTTAGCCATGGGACTTGGTACCTTTTCTCAGTGAGGCATTCTCATCTTGCTTCCTTGGTGTCTGGCTGGTGACTGACTCTCTGCCTTTCCTCCTCCCAGAATTCTCCTAATCTGGTTGCCCTACCTGTATTTCCTGCCTGGCTACTGGCCAATCAGCATTTTATCAAACCAATATGAGTGACAAATCTTTACAGTGTACGAGAGCATTATCCCACAGCAAACAACAATTACTACACTATTCTTTCTGGATTTATATGAGCTGTAGGGATTTGAATTCAGGCCTTTGTACTTTTATGGTATGAGCATTGCCCATTGAGCAATCTCCTTTGCCTCAAAGTATTCCTGAATATCAAATTCCACTATTTAATTTTGTTACTAAATGCACTAGGAATCCCATTAAATCTATTCAACCCTTTTCAACATTGTATGTCAACTTGATCTTTTCCTCCTCAGAATTATATTCCAAAATAGAACAAACACCATAACGTTTGACACTATACCGTTTTAGAATTGTATAGATAGTGTTTACCTTTTTGACTAAAAAGTAAACTTCATGAAGGCAAATTCTGATAGCATTGCTTCAAATTCTTCATTCACAAACTCCCTCTTCATTATTCCCAACCTTTACCAGAGTGTTTATTTCAGGATAATGTCTACCAGTACAGCTAAGCTTTGAGACATAGATAGCAAATGTAGCTTTGTCATGCTCAATGGAGTCTGTACTTTGTAATTCAATGATGGCCAAGCCTAGAGTACTACACTAGTCTGTTTCCTGGATGGATCCCAGTTTTCATTTCATAGTACTGCATGTTTGCTATTTATAAGTGCACAGAGTAGTGAGGCCATGAGACATTGATAGAGCAGAGCCAAATGAAATTTCTCTAATAAAGTAAACTAAGATTTATTGAGGCACATTTGGTAAGTTCATGGAAAGGCTCTCCCTTTGACATTCTTCAGAGACACCACGGCAGTGTGGAGAGCTGGTGAGATAAAGGGATGTCTATACTTGCAGCACACAGACATCTTTACCCAGAGATAACAAAAGACCTGTGATTACAAAATCATCATGGGGTGGTTTGTATTAGCACTTCCATCCTAGCTAGTGACACTCTGATCTTGCCATTCCTGAATGATTGATTACTCTGTGGAGACAGAACTGGGACAATATGAGCTGCTCATTCCAGGAGCAATCTCTAGGATTTATGAGCAGGAGTAATTAATCTATAGCAAAGAGATAATTAAAATCCCAAAACTAGATTGTGAAACTCAAAAGACAAGAATGGGTGAACTATCATACAATATGCTTTCTGCCTTTTCCATACTGGACTTACATTGATGATAGCAAGTACAGTTCACATTTAAAAACATTTATTTCCTATACCAACTGCTCATGCAGCCCAGGCTGCAGCCAAACTCACTATGTAGCTGAGGATGATGACCTTGACCCTCCTACCTCCATTTTCCCAGTGCTGGGGTTACAGGAGTGCACCACCACATCTGGTTTATGTGGTGCTGGGGATGAAGCCCAGGGTTCCCTGCAAGGTAGGCAAGCACTCTATTCCCAGAACTAAACTCCATTCCCAGCTCTTAATTTTTAAGCATATGATTTTCTTTGGAACAAGTCTAAAACATGCAAAAATTTTTGCTCTCATTTTAGGAGACATAATTCTAATGCAAACCCTTTTTATTTCCAGCTCCAAAGAGCTTCATTATTCCTCACATCAGGAGGGTTTTGCAGAGTCTAACTTTGTGAACTTGCTCAGGTCTGCTCATGTGGATAAAAGCTCCTTCTTCCCCACAGGTACTCAGAGTGACTCATCAGTCTTCAAGAAAAACATCTGTCTTTTATTTCATTTTTGGATTCCACAGCTCCACAATTTGAAACGATTATATCAGGTTTGAAATGATTATATCAGGTTTCCCCAAACCTATCAGACTTGGCAAATGAATCCCTTTATTAAAATTATTTTTTGTTATAATAAAAACCACATAAAATTTACCACCCTAACCATTTTAACTGTATGATTTAGCACTGATAAATGTGGTTATATATTTTTTTTTGCAGAAAGAGCCTCTACAATTTTCTGATCTTGTTAAACAGAAATAGGGTATATAATATATGTGATGTATAACTGACTTATTTTTATGAGGTACTTAGAACAGTGAAACTCTTAGTCACAGAAGATAGACTAGTCATTGCCAGGAGCTGAAGTACATGGGAAGTTATTATTTAATGAATATAAAGTTTATGCTTTGCAAGACCTGAGAAAGTTTCCCAGCACTGACTGTAGAAGATGTTATCTTTTCCCTAATGTGTGTTTTGTTACCTCTGTTGAGAGTCAGATGCCCAACTCAGAAACCTCTTTGTGTCCAGGAGCGAATCAAGGACCTCTGAGGAAGCAGGCCTGAGCCAGAGAACTATGTGGGACGGGGCGCAAGCCAGGGATCTCTATGGGAGCAGGCCCATGCCAGGGACATCTATGGAAAAGGCCTGAGGCAGCAACCTCCACATGAGCAGGTACAAGGGAACCAACTCTGTGGGAGCAGGCCTGAGCCAGAGACCTCTGCAGACCCAATGTAAATCAGGGACCTCTGAGGTAGCAGCCCTGAGCCAGTGACCTCCACCATGGATCAGACCCAAACTAGCAACCTCCATTAGAGCAGGCCTGAGCCAGCAACCTCTGCCAGAGCAGGCCCAAGGTAAAAACTTCAGTGGAAGCAACCCCAGGCAAGCAACCTTTGGGGGAACAGGCCCGAATGACCCACTACCTACACCAATCAGAGGAAAAGATGGGTAGACAAGGTAAGAACACACATTCAACACCGCAAAGAGCAATACAACATCAATAAAAACTAGTGGCCCTACAACAGCAAGACTTGAACAACCAAATATAGATGAAGCAGAAGAAAATGACCTAAAAATAACTTTAGGAGAATGTTTTAGGCCCTTAAAGAGGAAATGAAGAATTTCCTCAAAAACAAAACAAAACAAAGAAACAAAAAACAGAGGAAAAGACAAGCAAAAAATTGGAAGAAATCAACAAATCCCTTAAAGAAAACCAAGAAAAAGTAATCAAACAGATGAAAGAAAGGATTAAATACCTGAGAATAGAAATAGAGACAATAAAGAAAACACGAACAGAGGGAATTATAGAAATGGAAATTATGAGAAAATGATCAGGAACCACAAATCTAAGCATAAACAACAGAATACAAGAGATGGAAGAGAGAATCTCAGACGCTGTAAATACAATAGAGGAAATAGACTCCATGGTCAAAGAAAACATTAAATCTAACAAAAGCTTAACACAAAATATCCAGAAAATATGGGACACCATGAAATGTCCAAACCTAAGAANAACAAAAGCTTAACACAAAATATCCAGAAAATATGGGACACCATGAAATGTCCAAACCTAAGAACAGACCATGGATGCCAGCCCAGACTACTATACCCAGTAAAACTTTTCACCACCACAGATACACAAAACAAGACACTCCACAAAATAATCAGATTTAACCAATACCTAACCACAAACCCAGCCCTACACAAAGTACTAGAAGGAAAACTCCAACCCAAGGTAGTTGGATACATCCACAAAAAACAGACAACAGATGATCTCACAGAATCAAATCCCAAAGAAGGGAAACACACACAATAACATCACCAACAACAGAAACTAAAATTACATGAGCTAGCAATCACTGGTCATTAATATCCTTTAATATAAATGGACTCAAATCACCTATAAAATGACACAGGCTAACAGACTGGATACAAAACCAGAAGCCATGATTCTGTTGCATATAAGAAACACACCTCAACCTCAAAAACAGACATCGCCTCAGAGTAAAGGGTTGAGAAAAAATTTTCCAATCAAATAAACCTAAGAAACAAGCTGGTATAGCTATACTAATATCTTACAAAAAGACTTCAAACTAAAATCAATTAAAAGAGACAAAGAAGGACATTCCATATTAGTCATAGGAAAAATCCATCAAGAGGAAATCTCAATACTGAACATCTATGCCCCAAATACAAGGGCACCCTCATATGTAAAAGAAACACTTCTAAAGCTTAAATCACACATTAAAATCCACACACTAATAGTGGGAGACTTCAACACTCCACTCTCACCACTGGAAAGGTCAATCAAACAGAAAATTAACAGAGAAATAAGGGAACTAACAGGTGTTATGACTCACATGGACTTAACAGACATATTTAGAGCATTCCATAAAAGAATATACTTTCTTCTCAGCACCTCATGGGACCTTCTCAAAAACTGGTGACATACTAGGTAAAAAACCAAACCTCAACAGATACAAAAAAAGGGAATAACTCCATGTATCCTACTGACTCACCAAGGCTTAAAATTAGAATTCAGCAGCAACACTAATTCCAGAAAGCCCACAAAGACATGGAAATTAAACAATGCTCACTTGAATCACCAATGGCCAAGGAAGAAATAATGGAAGAAATGAAAGACTTCCTAAAATTCAATGAAAATGACCACACAACATACCCAAATTTATGAAACACAATGAAAGCAGTGTTAACTCCTTTCAAGTATCGTGATTTACGGATGTATTTTTTCGACCTTTTTTCCCACACTAGTGAATTAACAGAACATTTGAAAACTCTAGGACCAAAAAAAAAAAAGCAAACTAACCCAGGAGGAACAGAGTTGGTTCTTTGAGAAAATCAAACAAACAAACAAAAAACAGACAAACCTTTATCTAAACTAACCAAAGGCAGAGAGAGAATATCTAAATCAACAAAATCAGAAATGGAAAGGGGACATAACAACAGACACAGAGGAAATCCAGAGAATCCTTAGGTCATGTTTTGAAATCTGTACTCCATAAAATTGGAAAGCTTAAATGAAATGGACAAGTTACTGAATAAATATCACTCACTAAAATTAAATCAAGACCAGACAAGCAAATTAAATATACCTATAACTGCCAAAAAAAATAGAAATAGTCATCAAGCTGGGTGGTAGTGGCTCACGCCTTTAATCCCAGCACTTGGGAGGCAGGGGCAGGCAGATCTCTGTGAGTTCGAGGCCAGCCTGGTCTACAAGAGCTAGTTCCAGGACAGGTTCCAAAGATACAGAGAAACCCTGTCTTGTAAAACCAAAAAAAAAAAACAGAAAAGAAAGAAAGAAAAAGAAAAAAAGAAATAGTCATCAAAAGTCTCACAACAACAACAACAACAACAACAACAACAACAAAAAGCCCAGGGCCAGATGGTTTCAGCACAGAATTATACAAAATTCTACAAGATTTTCAAAGAAGAACTAGCACCAATACTCCTCAAATTATTCCACACAATAGAAACAGAAGTAACATTGCCAAACTCTTTTTATGAGGCTACAATTACCCTAATACNGTCTACAAGAGCTAGTTCCAGGACAGGTTCCAAAGATACAGAGAAACCCTGTCTTGTAAAACCAAAAAAAAAAAACAGAAAAGAAAGAAAGAAAAAGAAAAAAAGAAATAGTCATCAAAAGTCTCACAACAACAACAACAACAACAACAACAACAACAAAAAGCCCAGGGCCAGATGGTTTCAGCACAGAATTATACAAAATTCTACAAGATTTTCAAAGAAGAACTAGCACCAATACTCCTCAAATTATTCCACACAATAGAAACAGAAGTAACATTGCCAAACTCTTTTTATGAGGCTACAATTACCCTAATACCCAAACCACATAAAAACATTACTAAGAAAAAGAATTACAGACCAATTTCACTCATGAACGTTGATGCAAAAATACTCAATAAAATATTGGCAAACTTAATCCAAGAACACATCAGAAAAATCATTCACCATGATCAAGTCAGCTTCATCCAAGAGATGCAGGGATAGTTCAACATACGAAAATCTGTCAGTGTAATCCAGCATATAAACAAACTGAAATAAAGAAATGACCACATGATCATCTGTTTAGATGGTGAAAAAGGCTTCGACACAGTATAACATTCCTTCACAATAAAGGTCTTGGAAAGAGCAGGGCTACAAGGAACATACCTATACATAATAAAGTCAATATACAGCCAGCCAACAGCTAACATCAAACTAAGTGAAGAGAAACTCCCAGCAATCTCACTGTAATCAGGGACAAGACAAGGTTTTCCACTCTCTCCATATCTATTCAATATAGTTCGTGAGGTTCTAGCTAGAGCAATAAGACAGCAAAAGGAGGTCAAGGGGGTACAAATTGAAAAAGAAGTCAAACTCTATTTGCTGATGATATGATTATTTACATAAGCGACCCAAACCTTCCACCAAGAAACTTCTACAACTCATAAACCCCTTCAGTAATGTAGAAGGATACAAGATTAACTAAAAAAAAATCAGTAGCCTTCCTTTACAGAGATGTTAAATGGGCTGAGAAAGAAAACAGAGAAACATCACTCTTCACAATAGCCACTAATAGCATAAAATATCTTGGGGTAACTTTAACCAAACAAGTGGAAGACCTATATGACAAGAACTTTAAATCTTTGAAGAAATTGAAGAAGACATCAGAAAACTGAAAGATTTCCCATGCTCCTGGGGAGGTAGAATTAACAGTAAAAATGGCAATCTTACCAAAAGCAATCTACAGATTCAATGCAATGCAATTTTTCCCAGGAAAATTCTTCAGAGACCTCAAAAGAATAATATGTAATTTCATATAGAAAAGCAAAAATCCAAGGATAGCCAAAACAATCCTATACAATAAAGTAACTTTTGGAGGCATCACAATCCCTGACTTTGAACTCTACTACAGAGCAACAGTACTGAAAACAGCCTGGTACTGGAATCAAAACAGACAGGAGGACCAATGGAATCAAATCAAAGACTCAGATATCAATACACACACCTATGAACACCTGTTTTTCGACAAAGAAGCAAAAAATATAAAATGGAAAAAAGAAACATATTTAACAAATGGTGCTGGCATAACTGATATTAACATGTAGAAGCATGAAAATAGATCCATATCTATCACCATGCACAAAACTCAAGTCCAGATGGATCAAAGACCTCAACAGAAAGTCCACCATACTGAATCTCATAGAAAAAAAGTGGGAAGTACACTTGAATGCAATGGCACAGGAGACCAGAAGGATTTATATTGGGGTCATCGTGTCTGTGACTCTCTAACAATTAATACATGAGACCTCCTGAAACTGAGAAGCTTCTGTAAAGCAAAAGACATGGTCAACAACATAAAACAGCTAGACAACATAAAACAGAATAGACAAGATCTTCATCAACCCCACATTGGATATAAATACAAAGAACTCAAGAAATTTGTCATCAAAAGAACAAATAATCCAATAAAAATGGAGTACAGACCTAAACAGAGAACTCTCAACAGAGGAACGTAAAATGGCTGAAAGACACTTAAGGAAATGTTCAACATCAAGGAAAAAAATCAAATCAAAACAACTCTTAGTTTCTATCTTATACCTGTACGAATGGCCAAGATCAAAAATACTGATGACAATCTATGCTGGAGAGGATGTGGGGTCAAGGGAACATTCCTGCATTGCTGGTGGGAGTACAAACTGGTACAAACCCTCTGGATATCAGTATGGCAATTTCTTAGAAAATTAGGAAACAGCCTTCCTCAAGACCCAGCAATACCACTTTTGGGTATATATTCAAAGGATGCTCAATCGTGCCACAAGGACACATGCTCCACTGTGTTCATAGCAGCATTGTTTTTCATAGCCAGAACCTGGAAACAACCTAAATACCCCTCGACCAAAGAATGGATAANAATTAGGAAACAGCCTTCCTCAAGACCCAGCAATACCACTTTTGGGTATATATTCAAAGGATGCTCAATCGTGCCACAAGGACACATGCTCCACTGTGTTCATAGCAGCATTGTTTTTCATAGCCAGAACCTGGAAACAACCTAAATACCCCTCGACCAAAGAATGGATAAGGAAAATGTGGTACACTTACACAATGGAGTACTACACAGCAGAAAAAAGCAATGACATCTTGAAATTTGCAGGCAAATGGATGGAGCTAGAAAACATCATATTTATTGAGGTAACCCAGGCTCAGAAACACAAATATCATATGTACTCACTCATAAGTGTCTTTTAGACATAAAGCAAGGTAAAACCAGCCTACAATTCACAATCCCAGGGAACCTAGTCAACAATGGGGTCCCTAAGAGAGACATACATGGATCTAAACTACATGGTAACATAGAAAAAGACAAAATCTCCTGAGTAAATTGAGAGTATGGGAACCATGGGATAGGGTAGAAGATGAGGGAGGGGAGAGAAAGGGAGGGGAATGGAGAAAAAAGTATAGCTCAATAAAACAAAAAATGAAATTAATAAAAAATTTAATTTAGTGAATCTAAAATTAACTGGGGATGGATTTCTGGGCATACATGGTATGGTATATGGTATATATATATATATGGTATATGTATGGTATATTCTTCTAGTTAGGGGCCTATCTGTGTAAACAGAAAAAAGGAACAGAGCAACCTGAATTGATCAGTGTCTGTTTCCTGACTGTGGATATGATATATCCAGCCGCTCTGTTCTCCATTCTCTCATTCTGTCTCTATTTTGTCAAGCTCCTGAGAGACAGTTACTCATTACTGTTCTTTTCATCTTAGAGGCTTGCTAGTTTACTGAATGCATAATGCTTAAATCATTTCTGAGTCTCATTTGTGTCTCTATTATATGGAAAACACACACTCATCCCTGGGTTCCTCCTCTTCCTTTTCAATGTTCTTCTCCCCTCTTATTCTTTTTTTTTGCCTGTTATTTTCATCGTTATTGTTGTTATCTCTGCTGAGTAACTACTTTTTATTAAAATCTAATTTTATTCTTGAAATTAAATATAATCACATTATTTTTCCGTTTCTTTTTTTCCCTAAAACACCTCTCCCATGTGCTCCTCCTTTGTTCTCTCTCAGATTCATATGCATACAAATAACATTATATGGGCTGAGCAAGTTATATTTACATATTTAGTTATATGTATTTATATTTATATATCTATATAATATATTTAATATATGATTATGTTTGTATTTGATATATAAATATTTCACATCAATATTTGTTGTGATATATAACAATATATGTACTTATAAATCAATTGTAATATCTATCATAGCAAATAAAGGATGTACTATTTTTATTTATTTGTTTGTTTTTTGGGGGAGGAAAGGGTTTATTCAGCTTATGCTTCCACATCACAGTACATCATCAAAAGAAGTCAGGACAGGAACTCAAACAGGGCAGGAACCCGGAGGCAGGAGCTGATGCAGAGGCCACGGAGGGGTGCTGCTTGCTGGCTTGCTCTCTGTGGCTTGCTCAGCCTGCTTTCTATTTTTTAGTGTCTTACACAGTCCTGGGTTCATGGTCATGAACAGCTTTAGCTTATGTTTATACAGAAAATCCCTTGTTTCTCCATCCACTTAAACAATGCCATGCTGAAAACAGTAAAACTTATTAACTTTTTATCTTTCAGCTTGCTCTTCTGGTTTGTAGAATTTCTTGTGTGAGAACTGATGTTTGCCTGACAGGTTTGCCGCTGCAAATGACTTAAAAGTTCTCCACAGCTTGTAATATTCTTTTGTTTTCTGTGCTCTTGGTATTGTAACTATTGTATGATGTGGAGAGGTTCTTTGTTAGTCAAGTCTGCTTAAGACTCTAAATTCCTCTTATACTTTGCTGTCTTGTGTCCCTTCCTAGATTTGTTGAGTTTTTTTTAATGGTTTCACTGAGTTGGTTTTCTCTATCTTTAGTCTGTATCAAAATTACCTCACTTGTGGCACATTTGTGAGTTGAGTCTCTTAATTGTGTCCCAGAGGTCTTGAATGTTGTGTTAGAGATCACTTGTTTTTTCTTTTCTGTTCTCTGGCTGTTGCTCAGCCCTGTCTCCCATGATGTTCTTGCTTCTGTCTGGTTTGTCCACTGGGGGCCTTTTTACTTAGTTGTGTGAACTGAGTTGAGCTTCTTGGTTCCAGATTCAATTTTTTTCTTTAGCACATATATTTTTGTTGATCTTTGCATAAAACAAGGTGAAATTTTTCATCCAAGGTTGAATTTCTCATCTAGGTTTGAATTGAAAGCTTCATTTATTTGTTTATTTGGGTACTTTTTGAGGACATGGTGCATGGATCATTTTAAAAACTAGACTTTTAATTACTTCACAATCTAAAAGTTGAAGAGTTGTGATCTCTTTAAGGTCATGTCTTGCTTTTTTATTTCTGTGTCTCTATTCTGTTACATGTGTATGCTTATGATGGATCTCATTTCTGTTTCTTATGATGTGTCTTCTTAGTTAGCAATTGTTTTTAAAGCTAAATTCCCTAGGCCATTCAGAGAGGACAAAACAAAGTGTTACAAGAGGAACAGCAGAATTCAAATAAATATTTACTTTATATTGAAGTGGTGTTATGTCATTTCTTATATGATTTGTAAATTCCCTCCCTCCCNGCCCTTCTTCTCTCCTTCCCATCCTTCTTCCTGATTCTGAAATTAGTCACACACTATGCTCTTTCTTTAGTGACTGAGTAGAGTTCAGATTGTAACATTTTGTAATGGCATTCTCTCTGGTGAATAAGTGCTGTGAGAGAGGGTACATTATTAGAAACAAACAAACAAACAAAAAACAACTCTGACAATGCAAAGGTGGTCTGCCCCACTGAGATTATGTGAATTAAGCTCAGGGGTTGCCAGGCACCTCAAGATTACCATTGAGAAAACGAGGGAGTTTCTCAAGGGGAGGAGTGACAAAATGGAACCCAGAACCCAGGTAGGGTGAGAGAAAAGGGGTGACCTTGAATCAAAAGCTGAGCAAAGTGGTGGTGTCCCTATCAACTTGGTGGCACAGGAGTGCCTTGAATCTTTGAAGGAAGCCAGCTCTTATCTCCGACGCATTTTCCATAGAGGTTAGGCAAGACTTCTCTATACTGTGCATTTTTAGATCATCTGTGTCTCAAAGGGAAGTGAAATTCTTTAAAATAGACTGATAACTAACTGTACTGATATGTAAGATCAATAAGAAAAATTTAGGAAAGAATATAGCCTATTGTCTGATGGTTTGTAGTTTCTCCTTTGAGTCTAAAATTATTTGATTTCCAGATTTCAAGGATAGATTAAGAATACTGTCAATCATCAGAGTCTGTAGTTGAGCTACATATCTTGGGCCACTCAAAACTATAGGTTGCTCTCTTGGTTCTTCAGACTGGATCAGAGTAACTTAAGATACATAGTTTGTTTCTCTAAACACTATATTCATCTTAGTTGTACTAAGGATTTGTGTGACAACTCGTATCACATTTGAAAATGATACATGGTTCGCTGTGCTCCTAACCACTGCCTTTTACTTGATTCATCAGATCTGTATTGAATTTCAGCAAACCTGAAGAGATAAATATATCAGTTCCTGTCTCGTTCAATTTCGTGAGCTGAACAAGAAATATGATTTCTCTTTTTAGTCCCTGTTTTCTTGTTCCCGCATAATCTTTGGGAACGTCGATGCTTGTCTTATCTCTTCCATTGGACATCTCTCTTTCATCTGTGCATTTGTGTTCTATGTGTACATGGTATACAAATGTGTGTGCAGATGCTTGGTCCTGACTGTCCATACAGAAGCCAGAGGAGGACACTGGGTACCTTGTTCTATCTTTCTTTGCCTTATTCTCTTAAGACTGGGTCTTTGAATCTAACTCTCACCATTTTTAAAAAATGGTTGGCATGTAATCTCTAGTGACCTTCCAGTCTTCTATTCCCACCTCTAAGAGCTGGGGTTACAGGCACATGTGGCCATTCCTGGCTTTTCTGTGGGCACAGGAAATCTGAACTCTGATCTTGTGCTTGCTCAGCCAGGATTTTTATCCATTGAGCCAACAGTCCAGCATGGGAACTCTTTCTTTTATATAAATATATTTATTATTATTAAAAATTTTCCACCTCCTGCCCCCTCCCATTTCCTTCCCCCTCCCCCCTCCCCTTCCAATTCCAGTCCAAAGAGCAGTCAGGGTTCCCTGCCTGTGGGAAGACCAAGGTCTTCCCCCCTCCATCCAGGTCTAGGAAGGTGAGCA
>LOEQ01001288.1:58663-71059 GCA_001685075.1 Bramus lutescens
CAGGATAGCCAAAACAACCTTATACAATAAAGGAACTTCTGGAGGCATTACCATTCCTGACATCAAACTCTATTACAGAGCTACAGTAATGAAAGCAGCCTGGTACTGGCATAAAAAAGGACAAGTCAACCAATGGAACCGAATAGAAGACCCGGATATTAACTCACAAACCTATGAACGCCTGATTTTCAACTCTTTCTTTTTTAACAAGATTGCAGGAGGGTTGAAGTGCACTCCTCTCTCAGCATCCTTCTTTGCTTCCTTCTTCACAGCTTTAGGCTAGATTCAAGGCTCAGACTGTGGTCATCACATCATCATGATGGAGTACAGGATGGGTATGTAATCTAAATCTATGATTTTCAAATTTTACAGTGAGCAGAGTCACTAGGAAAACTGTGTGTGTGTGTGTGTGTGTGTGTGTGTGTGTGTGCATGTACATGTGTATGGAAGTCAGAGGTCAAGCTTGAGTTTCATTCTTTAGGTGCCACCCACCTTTCATTTTTTTAGATAGTCTTTCACCAAGGTCTAGGGTTTATTTCTTAAGCAAAGCAGACTTGCCAGTGATACCTCAGGGATCTGTTTTTCTCTGGTTCCACAGTTTGGGGGTTAAAAATGTGTGCCATCATACCTGACATTTTTGTATGAATTCTGGGAGTAGAACTCAGGCTATCATGCTAGCATGGCAAACCCTTTGCTCACTGAGCTGTCTACCCATCCCAGCGATCTTTTCAACATTTATTGTTTTTATTGAGCTATATATTTTTCTCTGCCCCCTCCCTTCTTCTTCCCCCCCTTTCTAACCTCTCCCTTGGTCCCCATGCTCCCAATTTACTCAGAAAATCCTGTCTTTTTCTACTTCCCACATAGATTAGAATAATTTAATTTTTAATATTTGAGAATTTCATAGCCAAACATAGTTGCCTTTTGCTTTTAATTTTTATTTATTTATTTTTGATTTCATTTTGCTTTCCAACCACACCTTTTTCTTCCTCCATCCCCTCCCCCCAACTCCCTCCAAACCATCCCCCATCCATTTCTCCCAACAGGTTAAGCGTTCCCATGAGGAGTCAACAAAGTCTGGCACATTAATTTGGGGCAGGACCAAGTCCCTCCCCCTGCATTAAGACTGACCATGGCATCCCACCATAGGGAATGTGTTCCAGAAAGCTAGCTCATGCCCCAGGGATCAATCCTGGTTCTTCTACCAGGGGCCCCTCAGATAGTTCAAGCTCCACCATTATCTCCCATATGTGGAGGGCTAAGTTCCACAAGCTTGGTTCAGCTGTCTCTGTAGATTTCTCCATCATGATCTTGATATCCCAGTGAATATATTTCCTCCTTCCTCTCTTCAATTGCATTCCTGGAGCTTGGTCTGTTGCTTGGTTGTGGATCTCTGAATCTGGTTCCATCAGTTCCTAGATGAAGGTTCTATGATGATAGTTGGGGTATTCGCCAATCTGATTACAGGGTAAGGCCACTTTGGGCACCCTCTCGAGTTGAAATTTCTGTCCCCTTGACACAATAATAGTAGTAGATTCTTCGCTATGGCCTATGACCTACTCAGTCATCAGCTCTTGGTCTAGTTAGCAGACCTGTCATGAGTTCCATCTTGGAGTAGGCCTGAAATCTATGCAAGAAGTGATTGGCTACTCCCATAACGTTTGTGCCACTATCGCACCCGGGGTCATATGTTGTCAGCCCATTATCACTGTACCTCACTTGTTCCAGAGCTGAGTAAGAACTCTTCTAACCACTTGCAAAGCACCTTCCAGCACTGCAAAGGCTAGACAGTAGGAATGAAACTCCCAGGCCAGGATCAGTTTGATTGCTACACGTTGTATGACACAAATATGTGTTATCTTCTCTAATAGGGTACTATCATCAAATATACACTGTCTCTTATACCTTGCCTTTCTCTCCCAATACATGCTTAGCTCTTCTTGTTCCATTAGTATCATTTTCTCCTTATACCACCTGCACTCTATCCTTTCTTTGAAAGCTTCTGTCATGGCCCTCTACTAGTTTCCTGTTTTCTATGGGGACTCCAGATTAAGCATGTATATCTAAAGGCTCAAGGCTAGCTTTCATGTAATGAGGGAGAACATATAGATCTTCTTCAGTAATATCATACATGACTACAATGTATTTAGATCATATCTACCTCCTTCACACTCCATCTTCTTTTGGACCTCTCACATCACCTTCCCAATTTCATTTTTTGCTGTTCCACCTCACCCTTGTCTTCATCATCTTATTCTTTCCCACATTCAGTGATTGTTATTAATCAGTATATAGATGATGCAGTTGCCTTTCCTTGAGTAATGATCATGGCCACATTTAGAGAACCATTGATTTGACATAATATCAGACCAAAGAATGCTTTTGGATTGCTACATGTATGTTCGTTGTTGCTTCATATATGGCATATGGAAAACATCCATATCTCTGTTGTATATAAGTATTCATTTCTCTTTCAAACATGCTAAGATTGGTTGATGCCTGGCTGTATGTACCTGGGTTAGGCTAGGATCCCACTCTGTTCTATGGACCTTCCATCCTTACTAGGCCAGAGGCTACTGAAATGAAAACATAGTCTTCTAATGACAAAAAACAAAGTGTCAGAGATAAATTGTCACTGTGAAAGCCTACTTCATCTTTAACTCATGATGCATGCACTAATATTCCATTATCCAAAGTAGAACACATGGCTAGTACCAACATCAAAAGCACTCATGAAAGTGGAGGTGGGTTAATGAATATCTACTAAATGATAATGTAATACATGGCACCTGGAGAAAGTGCATATATACCACTGGTTTATAAACTAGGAAACTATAATCTTCAATCTGCTGGAGAGTGACTTTGCAGCCACGTGGAAAGAATCTGCATTGGAACAATGCCAAAGACAGATAAATTCAGCCAAAAAACAGGGATAGATTCTTGGACATCTAGCTATACTAAAAAGGCCCACAGTGAACTTCTTTGGATAGGTAAAATAGTATTGCCATTTTCTCTATATTAGTTTTTACAAATCAAAGTCCTTAAGTCAGTATCTATGACTAAATAGAAAGTTATTTTCAATGTATAGATGGATAATTCAATAAAAGGTACATTTAATATGCTGTATTGAAATGTTTATTTGCCAACTGTTTTAGTATAGAGGTATTTTAGAAATTTGATTCCAAGTTAGATTTAATTGAATACAATTTGTCTTAATTAAAGACTTTCAATATCCTGAATAAAATATTTTACTCAGTCATAATCCAAAAGATGAGATAAACTTCAAGTATCAGAGTGCCACAGGTGAGCAGAAAGAGATATAATGTATTTATTTAGGGGGTCTAGAAATGTCAGTTGATTGGAAATTGCAGAAATATGTCAGTCAGTAAAGACATAGGAACAAGACTGACTTAAGTGAGATGAATTTGTATGTTTCTTTCTATCTGGAACATAAATCACCAAAACAGGCTTGGCACCCCATCCCTCCTCTCTGCTTTGCTCTTCACTTTCTCTTTCTTGTTCTTCCTGTGCTCCTTTCCCACTGTATAGAGAAGTCCAGTGCATCACAGGAGTACACGACCCAAGGCATGAGTGTGGAGTTAAAGTAGATTCTATGTGGCTCATGAAGTCTTTAGGAGTGGTTCTGCAGAGACTTGTACAAAGCTTCCTGCTGAGTTCTGAGTTTACTCTGAATGGCTTGGGTTAGGGGGGGGACAATAAACTTCAGTTTATGTATTCCAATGTGTTTGATTCACAGTTCACGGTGTACAGTGTGGTTGGGTTTGAGCAGTTCATATGTGATGTGTGAGTTCTTGCTGTCTTGGAACAGAGGTAGATGTTACGAACAACCCAGTTTATAGGTTGGAGCACAATCAAAATGGAAAATAAATTTTCTGGCTCTTTAGTGCCAATTGTCATGTGCATCCTCTGTATATGCGTGTGTGCATGTATGAACATGTGTTGATCTTTTGAATAAACCAGTAATTCAGCTTTTATTTTAGCTTCCTCCTATATGCTCTTACGTCCTTATCTTCTTCATTTAAATTTGGTTTTATATTAATTTTATAGCAATATGTGTACATTAATAACTACTAACTACTTAGTTCTTTCTAGCATTGCTCCCTCCAAAACACTCTTGAATTCCATTTTGAGCCAGGTGTTGGGTGTTGACTATTCTAAGTGCTTGCTGAAGAGGTTTATTCAGTAAGCAGATTACAGCCTCTGAAATACCTGCCAGGCTGGGATTAGAGAACAGTCTTCTTGCTTTTACATAGCTTCTACACCTTTTAAGTGAGATTAAATTTCATATATTCCTATTTTTGTCACCAAGGAAGAACAAACTTAGGAAGCAAGCCCTGTTTCAAATGACTTTTGACAGTAAGAAACATCTTCATCTCAATAACTGTCCCATCTGGCTGCTTCTTAGCCAGCATGCATTTGCGGGTTTGTTTCCCTTGCCCGCAATTATTCTAGTTTCACCATCATCTTTTGTGAGACATTTCAGTGACTTGATCCAGACCTAAGCCACGAAGTAGCATCTGTCCTTGGGAATACATGAATATAATGGGCAATATTTGTATGTTTGGACAACATATAATACAGTACCAGGCCAGCACCCTGAGAGAATGGGTTTCTGCCTTTTATATTGCTCATAAGCCAGGGCTCCCAAGAGCCACGAGGTGCTCATCAGTGACCATGCAGGGAAACAGTATCAATTATCCTTTCCCTGAATTTATGTATTTCTTAAATACATATTTTATTATCGGATTTTTATTACATACATATATAAATTATCGGAATAAATATTACTAAAAACTGCTTGAGGTCACAACGCTCCATTTCTCACTTGAGCTGTATTTTTTTTTTTTACCATGTTAGTAATCACAGCTCACAGGTACCGGGCATCTGCTGCTGCCAGTTCTTGAATTAAGAACCTTTTGGCCTTTGTTTAACCCCCTTAACCATTATTTCTACCATTTAATAGAAGATACAACTGAGGCTCAGGTTGGATCATGATGTTAGGTCACAGTCAGTTATGGGGCTGGTCATCTGTGTCTGGATCCTCTCCTTCAGAACCAGAGTCAACCCCATTCTCAGTCTGCTCTGATTGAATGCTTCCTTTAGGGAAATTGGAGGCATCCGAAAGTTTGAAGTTGTCTTAAGAAGTCTAGAATTGTGGGATATTTGTACATTGTGTGGAGATATAATGCTGTGTGTGATTGGTTTACTAAAGAGCTGAATGGCCAATAGCTAGGCAAGGAGGTGTAGAAGGGACTTCCAACAGTGTGAGGAAAAGTAGGGGATGAACGTAGGCATGACAGAGATGCAGAATGAGTCATACACACAAAATGGGAAAGAAAGGGAAAACGCCACGAGGCAAAGCGTAGAGTAATATAAATGGGGAAAGTTATAAAAGCTAGTGGGATAAGCTTAAGCTAAGGTGGAGCTTCCAAAATCAATAATTAGTTTCTGTGTCATTATTTGGGGGCTGGCGATCCAAAGGTAGTCCTATGAGAAAGCTTGTCTAACTTTGGTTCCCTTTAGACTCATTTGTAAATTCTTTCACACATGTACTCAGCAAGCATTTGTAGACACTCTTGCCCCTTCCAAGTTCTCTGTTAGCCTCTGAACCCAAAAGCAAACACCGTGCAATCTCTGCCTCTAAAGACTTGCATGCTTGGACTCAATTAATTTTCCATCTTCCACGGATTTCTCTTTTCATTACCTTATGCTTTGCAACATCAGAAGGTGACAGTGGCCCATTTCAGTCACTGGGAAATTGTTCACATCACATTTCATCTGCATATTCTAATGTCAAGATACCCTAGCGCAGAAAATGTAAGGCATTTATTCTGCCAAGAAAATCTTGCATGTTAATTCAAGACTAACAGTTTAGGCTTCAGAGGACACATCGTCTGCTAGAGAAAACAGGCATCCCAAGCATCTGCTAATCCCAGTAAAGAGATGGAACTGGTTAGAACGAAGCAAGGCTTCCACCTGTAACAGCCTTGTGTTCCTCAAGGAACGTCGGGAGGAGAACGAGTTGGACAGTTGTTTGGAACCCCAACCAGGAGCTATTTCTGAGACCTGCAGAGAAGAGACCTGAATTGCACTTTTAGTTCTCCCGGGCTCCTGCATTTTGTCAAAATTACATTTTTTGTGACCTTTTGCTGAAAGGACTAAAAGACCTGCACGTATGGTCAGAGTGGTAAAACCAATAATAACTACAGCAGCATTAAAACCCAGTGTTCACAGTTAAGTTTCAAATTTCATCTTTATTCTAGTAACAACTTGATTTGAATATCCAATTTTGAAATTTTTATTTTATTATTTGAAAAGAAAATGTAATTACATCATTTCCCCTTTCTTCCCTCCAATCCACTGTATGTATCTTCCCTCCCCCCGCTCTTTTTCAAATTCCTGGTCTCTTTGTTGTTAAACACACACACACACTCACAACTAAATATATGAGTTCAATCTGCTCATTTTGTACAATGTTGCTAATTTGTATATGATTTCAGACCTGACCGCTTGGAACTGAGAGACTCTTCGGTTTTTCCCAAAGTATTCCTTAGTTTTCTGTAGTTCTTTGCCTAGAATTGGGACCCTTTTGAATTTCCCCTTTCTGGGACAACTTATCTATTGTTCTTGTTTAGGCAACCATGTTGCTGAGATTTCATGGGTGGAGCTCCCTGACATTTTGAGGAGACACAATCTCATGGTGCTCTTCTTGTTTCTCTGGCTCTTAAAACCTTTCGGTTCCCTCTTCTTCAGTGTTCTCTGAGTCTCAGGGGCAGGAATTGTGCTGTAGATGCCATCAATTGGTGCTGAGTTCCACAGAATCACCTGTTCTCTGCATTTTGATCAGTGATCATTTTCTGTCATGGTTTTTGATTGCTGCAAAGATAAGGTTTTTGTTTCTTTGTTATGAGAGTTGAGAGCTATGCTTATCTATGAATGCAAGGGTAAATACTCAGAATGCAGCTAGGAATTTTGCAGACATTGTAGGTTCTCCTCCAGGATTCACGACCACACTATCTCCAGGTAGTTGGCTAGGTTTCCAATGTCAAGCACGATTTCCCTTTGGTTGAGTGGGCCTTGAGTCCCATTGGTTAGCTCTTGGTTACCGCCAAGGTATGTGTGCCACTGTTGTATCCTTAAGGTTCTTGTGCCACCCTAGTCATTGTTTTAGTTCACAGGCATCATATCTGGGTACTGGTACCATGAATGCTAGCTCTCACAGAGGAGACTTTCAGGTTGGTCCGCTTGGATCCTGTGAGCCCTTGTGTCTGATATGAATGGTGTTTTCAGCAATATGAAATTATCTTCAACCTTTGGGAGGCAGCCAAGGGCAACAGCAATAGCCAATAATGTTTGGGAGTTTCCTGGATTACCCTCACCAACAACTCCAAAGGAGGCTTCTCTCGCCTTGTATTATTACTTATTGCTTGAAAGTCTAGGGCTCTCAGGGGGCAGGGGAGAGTATTGTCAACCCATGTGCCACGGACCGACTCTCTTGGAGCTCAGCGACTGAGGGAGAATGGGGTTAAGGCTCAAGGAGAACTTAGGATTCGGCGAATGACAGACAGACAAAACTCAGATTGAGCTTTAAATCTGCTGTGTTTACTGAAGGCAAGGGATAGTATTTATATTTTCACAGAATAGAAACTGAATATACATCAATCATGGAAGTTTTCACAGTTCCTCCAAAACTAGACAGAACCTAATACAAAGTTCAGACTTTTTCTATACTTAAAATGACACAGCGGTCCATAACTAAAAAAAAACCTGTCCCACACCATAAATCTGCAGCAAATGTTCTCATTGTCCAAGGCAATTGTCCAAGACGCAGTGTATGAAACCCCCTTCTCTGCCNAAAGGAACCATAAGCCTTTTTGCACAATAAGCCTGCGATAATCATAAGGAATAGGAAAGACAGAAAGAGAAAGATACGCTGAGGACAGTGTGGCCAGGAATACGGTGATTGGGAAGGCTGATTGGGAATCTTTATCTGAGCCGACTGCCAATAAACTGCTGGGGGCATCGCTCCAGGAAGCTCAGACCCCTCACCTGACGCCGACTCCCACCACAGAGGCATTCTGTCACACAGGTGCCAGCGTAGGCATGGCACCCATGTAAGAAAATTCCATTTAAACTATATATTATTGGCCTGGAGGAATGGCTCAGCCATTAAAGGCTAGGCTCACAACCAAAAATACAAACTATATATTATTTGTGTGCACATAGATTTACATACATTCTGTGTAATTTTAGGTAAACAGAGAATAATACGAATCCTTACGACTTTTTCAGAGATCTTTACTGAGAAAGTCCAACTTTTAATGATGTTCATAGACATATAATAAAGCCAAATATAATAAAGCTGTTATCAGAGGAATAAAATCATGTTGCCACGAGATCCTCCAGAAACAAACAGACACGCTGCTGTCTGAGGGATGCTATTCCAGATGGCACCTCTCTGGAGCAGGAACTGTTGGATGGATTTGCTGGACTGTGCTCATTTGTGCTTCTTGCATCTTCAGAACATCTTGTTCTATTCTTGCCAAATGTGTGATGTTAGGAAATCCCCGCTCTTAGGGTGTGGTACCCACCCATAGCCCTTTGGGATTCTGACTCACTTAAAGTAGAGATGATAGTAAGACAGAGGAGGAGAGAGCTAAAAGGAAGCAAAGACAGCATATTTAGTCATCCGAGTTAACTACAGAAGTGGTGAACAATAGTTTAGAAAAGGCTGTGGCTATACATGGCCAACATTCCCAGCCCGACTTATAAATAACCATAGGAGCTGAGGCTGAGTCCCCAGAACGAAGACTGAAGATGATTGTTACATCATCATCTGCAATTTTTAGCCATAACATTTTAATGTAAATGATTTCTGTTTTGGAAAAGACTCTGTTTATCTTTTCTAGATGTTAAAGTCAAAAATAAAGGGCCTTACATTTTGCAAAGCTGTTAGCTGCCAGTAGCCAATCTGATGCTAAAGGAATCCCTGTCCTTTTGTATGACTGTTCAGGAGGGAGAGACTGAGAATATGATGCCACTTCGTGGAACATGATGGGCTGGGTGAGAATATTTCTGAGATGAGACACCAAATGATCTCTCCCACAGGCTGGGTTTGCTGCTTGGAAACATTCCCATGGGACCATCCTGTGCTTTTAAACTGACTTTCCATTTTCTCTTACCTTTGTTAAAAAGTAAAACAAAATGAGGAAACAGCAAAAGAAACTAGAATTTAAATTGATCTCCAGAATCTCCTACTATTCACTAGTTCTTTAAAAATTGATCCTCTAACCGCCATATTTAATAAATATTACTAAACTGATTCAGGACAGTCAAATGTCCTGCAAATATCACTGCTTACTTGTAACAAGACAAAAGTCCCAGTCGTCCTTTGAGTGATTAGAGTTGTATTGCCTTTGATGGAATACAAGAAAAATTCTAAGTTTCAGAAGTTGGTGTCTTTTATACATTAGGAATCTAGTCAAGAAGTTATGTTCAAGAGATGCAGCAAGATTGAAAACAGATTTCCTGGGGAGTCCTCCTTAAAAATTAAACTTGGTTTTGAAATTTGTCCAATTATGCAAGCTTAAACCATTTCTTTCTCCAAGTGAGTTTTGAGAATGTTTTGATCTTTCTCATTCCTATTACTAGAAGATCAGTCCTGTGTACTCAGGACAGGGTCTGTTGAGTCTCATGAACTATAATCTCTCCACCAGATTATTCTTTACCTAACACAGCTCCTCTCACATGTGTTCTTTTGCAGGAACATCTAAGCATGAAGGAAAGATGCGCTTTAGCGAGACTTTCTTTGCTGACATTTCCAGCATCACTTGGAACATTTAGTCATCTCTACTCTGAACTCAAATTTGCTTTTTTGTCTGGCAGTCTTAACAGCCTTTTTCCATGTCCATAGGAAGTTCAATTCTTGCCATGCTCCACACTGGGCTGATGAACTCCCTATTAGAGGAAGACAGGATTTTTTTTTTTCCCAGAGGACCACAGATCTGCCTGCTTCCCCACAGGTTATCACCAGGCACAGAGGGTGGATTCTTAGACACTAACTTTGCTAGTTCTCATGCTCCTTTCTACACTGTCAAATACTTAGAATAAGTAATGAACTTTCCCATGTCATCTTCTTTTTCTCCTCTTCTTTCTTTGGTTGTCCTGGAACTTACTCCATAGACCAGGCTGACCTTGAACGCACAGAGATCTGCCTGCCTCCGCCTCCCAAGTGCTGGGATTAAAGGTGTGTACCACCACTGCTTGGCTCTTTCTCATGTTTTCAAATTTCTTGTCTTACTTTCAGATACAGCTCTCAGTAATCATCAGACTTTGAATACGGTTGAAGACTCACCATCCCTGATGCTGGTTGTGGCTGTAACAATGTGACAGGACACGTGAATTCCTAGGACTGCTGGTTGCAATTTGTCACTTCACTTCCAACATGTGGCATGTTGACAACACTCTGCAAAGTCCTCCCTTACTCTCCCTCTCTCTTTCTCTTTTTCTAATGAGTTGAGCAAGGACTCAGATGAGAATCAACAGCAGCTATGTTTATTTCTCACTCTCGATCAATCCTAGGAGCAAGCTCCCTTAGGCTGAGGGACACAGTGTGGGTAGGAGGACTTTGCTAGCTGGGCAGCAGCTGAAGGAATCGAGAACCTCTGGCTGAAGGGTGGCTGTAGATGTGATAATACGGCACTCAGAACAGGGGTCTAATGTGTATGCAAGAGACTTACATAGCTGGAGAAAAGGGAGAGGGATATTTCTGTTGGGAGGGGAAATGAGATGTCCATAAGAGCTCAGAAAACAGGCTCTAGAAAGGATAGGCACAGGAAAGTGGGCAGGACCTGAAAACAGGAGGAAGGAAAGGGGCTTGTTGAATGGTCTTGAATACGCCTCGAATCTTGTAAAATGTACTTTATCATGTTCTGAACTAAGTGTCCTGTTATCAGTATGTGTGACATGTCTTGCATGGTTTTCACTGATGCCAGTACAGAGGCATAGGACCCACTTGTAAACCTAGTGAATAATAATCTGGCTGAGGATCATTTTGTCACGTTTGCTCTTAGGTATTTTTATTTTCTGATGCTCATAGGAATATTAGGATAATTTTTTTTGTCTTTCCGGTCTTTGACTAAATGAGATAATAAATCACCAGTCTGATAATAAGGTGAAATCTTTGTGCAGAACAAGATTTAGGGTTCTGAAAGCCAGTTTGCTAGTGACATGTTCTCCATCTTTTCGGGACCATGTGCCACAGAGAGCCATCAGTCATTACAAAGGAATCACACCAGCTATCCCATTGATACTGACTTTTCAGTGAGTGTGATTACAGAACAGGGAAGCACACTGTGAGGTTTGGACAAGGGATATTTGTGTCTAAGGTGACTGTTATCAAAACTGAAGGAGTGTGCTAATTTGTTTAATAAATAATTTATTTATTTATTAGAATGGTTCACTTTGAAATGAGAATGCAAAGAGAAGTGGCCATACGGTGAGCTTATGCGCGACTAAAGAGACAGAGCCAGGCCTAACATTAAGATATACATATTCTGTACTAGGTGTCTGGGGCTCATTTTCAGGCATTTTGTTTGTTTGTTTGTTTTTGTTTTGTTTGTTTTGTTTTGATTTTTTTTAATCTGCAGAACTGGGGGATTTCTACTAGTTTTAAAAAACTGAGTTTATTTTGAGGAATTGATTTAAGACCAATTTATGTAAAGATGAAAAAGAATACAAGTAAGATTCAGTGTCTTGGTAATTCAGAATCAGGTCATTGCTTTATAGTGCATCATCTTCTGCAAGGCTTTGGGGTAGCAAATTTGCAGGCAGCTCAGTGCATCCCTATGCAGAGTATAAGAATCATGTGGATCCAACACTGCACTCAAGCCCTTTCTGTGTTTATCTTAGAAGGCTTAATGGGAGGCTCAGAAGCATGTATCAAAAATAAACGCACCTTGCTTGGCTTGGAAGCAGGTGCTGTGCTGTCTGCAACTGGACAGACACACAGACACTAAACATTTGTCTGCCCTGAAGTCTGCTTATACATATGAGTTCCAGTTAGGACATATAAACAAGCATGATCTAATTGATACTGGCGATTAATCCCTGGTGATGACTGAGGCAAGCCAGAAAGCCCATGTGGAAGGCTTAACTGTCTCATTTTAAATTCAATGTCTTGAGGGAAATAGGAATCTAGCATTGCCAAGCGTCCTGATTTTTTGACAGACTCCAGAAAGCTAGAATTCTATCTATATAAATGCACCTAACATTGATGTGTTCATATATAATTAAATAATACTATGTGGAGATAAGACACAAATGTTGGGTTTCATCACTCCCCTGCATATTTGATGTAACTAGAGTGATGAAGGC
>LOEQ01001288.1:71113-107696 GCA_001685075.1 Bramus lutescens
GAAGGAAGGAAGGAAGGAAGGAAGGAAGGAAGGAAGGAAGGAAGGAAGGAGACTAGTATGGTCCAGGGCCCATTTTGATGCTGTTTGCAAAGGAGATTGTCACTCTTTCTCGAGTATTTAAATTTCTTTTATAAGCCATGTCAGGAGCAAAACACAGTAAAACCCTTTGCCGTACTAATAATTGTGGTGCAAAGACAGGATGGCATTAGCCTAGGTGGAGAGGATCTACTATGTTCACTTCCTTGGCAATCCTTGAGGGGCTCATTCTCACATCTGCTGGCCACCTGTTGCCAACAGTCTCTTTAGAATAGGGGGGGTAGCTGGTTGGAAAGAGCAGGAGGACTCGGACCTCGTAGGCAAGGCCAAGGGTAGAACACATCAACAACACAATCTTCCTGGGTTTCCTGAGCAGCAATTACTCAGGCAGTTTAACAGTTTAAGTGGAGGAAATTACATACCAAGCAAACAGGAGCCAGAATGGCGCAGGATGTGACTTTTGGAGCCAGAGTTCAGCTCAACACTGGGCAGTTTTAAAGTCGTAGGCTGCATGGGAGGACAGAGAACTTAGATGTGACTTGAAAAGTCAGAGTTCTCACCCAAAATATCATTTTGTCTCTTCTAGGATTATGATATCTGAAGCTTTCTTCCAACGCTATTTTGTCTCCTTGCTCTCTTGTGCTGACACTGGCTAGTGTAGCCAAAGGCTGACGGTGCCCAACTATGATCCCCTCCTTTGAGCCCAAGACTCTGGAATAGCTGTCAGAGGTGACTGTATGCTGCTATTCACTAGCTTGCCTTGTGCATCTGGAGGCAGGCCCATTGACTCCATGCAGCTGAGGCTGGATGGGCATGTGGGAATAGGCTACCGAGTAAAGCGTGTCAGTCAACATCAAACCTCACTGATGGTCATGCACAGTTTAAAAGAGACACACTGGTGAGAACAAGCATAATGCTGCAACTGTAATCTGTCCTGTGTCTCGGGGACCTTAACACTCAAGACTGTTTGTCTCTGACAGTATATGCACCAGGAGGTTATGTGGGACAGGCGCATGTCTGGCTCTATGTGGTTACCTGGAGACCTGGCATGATTTTAGGTTCTTTCCTTTTTGATGAATTAAATTTATTTATTTATTTATATTGAGCTCTATCTTTTTCTCTGCTACCCTCCCTGCCTCCCCCCTCCCCTTCAACCCTCTCCCGTGGTCCCCATGCTCCCAATTTACTCAGGAGATTATTTCGAGTTCTTTCTTTGTGTACTTTGATGAGCTCTATTTCAGGGAAAGGATGAGGCACAACTACCCACTGGATTTTCAGAGTCTAATTAAACTGATTTTGATCAGCGGTTCATATTTCCCCTTTCAGTGGTTATAGCAAATCACATGTCTGTGCTAACTCCTAAAGAGGCAGCAAAGTACAGCCCTACCACAAGTTTATGAGGTACAGGAATAGAAGATGTGTGGATGGCCACCATAGTCATCAATATTCGGGTTCATATTTCCATCAAATCATTCTAATAGGCTATATTTAGAAATCTTTGATGTGTCTAATTCATCTTTAGAGGATCCTCTAAGCCGAGGCTTGGGTCCCTCTTTTGTTAAAGCATTAAAAGAATAGAGTTCGGATGGTTTGATAGTCATCCAAAAAACCAGTCCCAGAAGTAACTTGGCCACCTCTCCCGTGCTCATATGGCCCTTCCCTTGCTAAATACCTGGAGGTGACCTTAAACTTGCCATCCTCCCATCTCTATCTCCTGCGTGTTGGGATAGCAGATGTCACCGCCGCATCTGGTTTGTGCAACGCTGAGGCTTGAACCCAGGTTTCTGCATGTTGGGATAGCAGAAGTCATTGCCATATCTGGTTTGTGCAACACTGAGGCTTGAACCCAGGTTTTTGGGCAGGCCAGGCAAGCACTCTCCCACCCCTACTCCCAAAACGAAATCAAGTGCAAAGTAACTGTAATTTTATTTATATTAACAACAGCAAAATACTTTTATAATTTCACATACCATTGCTTTTAAAAGCACATATATTACAAATAAAGGAACTCCACAAACTTTAAAGATTAGTATTTATCAACACTTTTTTACACATACACAAATATTTTAATATAACATTATCTGAAACGTTACTCATATAATTTTAGTACTTTCGTAAGTATCAACTAAAAACATTCTTCTGAAATTTGATAAAAACCATATATTTTACAATTTTTTATTTACATGTGAAATATGCTTAAATGTTACAAAACATTCACTTTGACCTTGAAAATATGTGTGCTAGGACCTGGGATTGAACAAATTATACCCAAGAGCAAACTCAGTTTGCTTTTAAGCTGCACATTCATTGGAATCGCATGACAAATGTTCAGTGTGGTTTGATCAATACCACTCAGAGGAAACAAAGGGATCCTAGGAAATGTGCAAATTCAGAGGCTGGCAAAATTCTCAAGCTAGCGAGGCAAACAAAAATATTAACACTGTAAAAACATCAAATAAATTAAATCTATCTTTTTTCTTCCCCGAGATTAGCTGCAAAAGTTCAGAGAGTTCTCCGAGAGGTGTGTTGGATCCCCCAGGGTTCCTCTCAGACTTCAGCACTGGGTAAGATGGAGACCACAGGCACAGCAGGGATCACCTTGCTAGGTGCACGCGTGTAGGGTCGCTCCACTCCGCGCTTTGCTGGGTCGTCCCTGCCCGTAATCTTAAAGCAAGACAGATACAACATAAGCATACAAAATGAAGAGAGACCAATTTTCATATCCTCAAACACAGAATTAAAACCCTGAACAGTGACTCATTCCCAATGGGGTGTTAGTAAGTTTGGAAAATATCCTAGTCAAAGTAGTTCTGAGGGATATTTTCTTCAAAGCCCATATGCCAGTTGCCATGGGGATGCTGAAACCAGCTTCATTATATTCCTTGACTGTCGGATATGAATTTATAAATGTTTAAGTGGCTACAAATGTATTTGAGTAATTCCAGTGTCTCATTCTAGTTAAAAAGATTGTAATTTATATTGAAAACATTTACCCTAAAGGGGAAGAACTCACTGAAACGTTGGCATTAATGGGAGTATAATAAAATCAATATGACTTATCTGAAAATGATATCAATATATCTAAATGATATGTTGTCAGCTCTATCAAGATGACCATATGCAAACAGTAACCCACAGCCCCACAGAAACTGCAGATGTCATCTTTGAAGTTCATCTTTGTACAAAAGAGATTTGATGAGTATTTTGAATTTCTAGTTGTGATTTTTTTCACTAACCTCACACACTGTCATGCTGTGCTGATTTATATGTGTGTGATATTAGCTTCTCCTCTCCTCCAGGAGCTTGTTGCACTCAGCATGGGAGGGCCACGGGCTTGCAGCACACACTCCTGAGGGCCAGTGTTATGAGACCCTGCGCACATAATTTGGTTCTTTATGCGTTTAATGTCTGTCTGAGTCTCTAACAGCAAGATTGCTCTCACATCTCGCTTTCTTGGCATCAGAGCAGAATGGCACTGGTCCCAGCGCTGTGTTTTAAGTTGGATACTCATGACCACAGCTGACTTCATTCTGCCGCCATTCTCACTCAGTGTAAACCCACTCCAAAAGAACATCTTATATTTATTCTTCATTTGCATGCTGTGTGAATTCTATTGGCCCCAGCCAAAGAAAGTTCTTTATGGTTTTGGTTTTTTGGCTGTTTATGAAACAGTGTGAAATTCTGGCTGCCCATTAAAGAAATGGTTGCCTGTCACTACCAGTTCAAGTTACTTGTTTCTCATGTCTCCATTTTACACACCAGCTTCACTCAATTTGGAGTTCATTTCATCTCTTTCTTTTTAAAAAATGTGTGGGTGCATGTATGTGCATGTGTGCACACATGACACAGTGTACGTGTGAAAGCCAGAAGGCAGCCATGGAATTCAGGTCTCTTTCTACCATTTGGACCCCAGTGGCAGAATTGGGGGTGAGACATCTCATTGGTCTCTACTTATTTTCTTTTTGAGGAAGGGTCTCATGTATCCTACACTGGTCTGAAGCTCACTGTGTAGCTGATGATAATCCTGAACTACTGTCTTCCCAGTTGAGATTACAGGTGTGTGTTATGTTCATGGCCCAATTTTCTCTTATATTGAGGGTTTTCCTTTAATGACAACTTTTTTTAAAGCTAAAACTTTTCTTGGCCCCATAGGGGTGCATATGGCATAATTAATTTTGTGTTTCTATTTCTATGTAAGTTGATTCTAATTGGTTCTGATTTTCAAAGCTCAGCTGGTAAGTTCTCTCACCACTTAATATCTGTGTACCTGCTTCTGGAGGATACATGATCACACTCTGACAAAGGAAGATAATCCCTCATCTTGTCACTTCTGTGACTAGGCCCCATCATAAGCTCAGGACCAGTAGAAAGGCCACCTTTCCTTCCAACAGATATATTTCTTTTACTGACTAATGAGCGGTGAAACCCATCAGGTTTTACTCTTCGAACAGTTTCCAGGAAGCAGAGAGACAATGTTTACTTCTTTTGTTACAGGTTTCCTTTACAAAAAAAATTATTTTTTTTCTCTTCTTCACCAATTGGTCTTTGTATCGTTGTTTTATAATTTCAAGGATCATGAGAACCCTTCAGTTCTGTATATTGAAACACAAAGGAGCTCAAATATATTTAGAAGGTAAAGGAGCATGCTTTTTTTTTCTTTCAAAGCCAAGCTGTTAATATGATATATCTTAGAGTGGCAATGAGGACTTAGAGAAGCTGAGCCACAAAAGCTGACGGGACGAAGGACTGGTGAGGAGGAGGAGGGTGGACAGAAGGCTGCAGGACAGGAGAGATGTACGGCGAGAAGAACATACCACTTTTGCTCACAGTACTGAGAGAAATGCTAGACACAGAGGAGCAGAAGCTGTAGAGACACGGACCTCGACAGAGCTGCCGGAAAAAAAAGAGAGAAACATTTCTGCCAGACATTTCAAGGCCAGGCGTGATTTACAGTGAGAGGAAAGTAGGGCTTCACCGTGGTTCCCAGCTTTGACATGCATTCTCTTCATTTTAATCCCAGATTTAGTAATGCCTCTCTTATGTGCTCAAGGCCCCTCTGGAGTATTTAACTACCATCACCCCTCCGAAATCTCAAACTAACGTGATCTCTGTTGGGATTTCTATCTGTGGAGATTCATTCTTTGCATCAGAAGTCAACCTAGCATTTCTTCTCCTTAAGCTACTGTGGAGAGCTAAAAGGGCCGGCGATGAGGCCAGGAAAGAAAGACTGTATGCTACAGGCAATTAAAATAACAGTTCCGGTCTTTGCCGTGTTCTGTGGTAATGACACTAGATCATTGGGGAGAGGAGAGGGAATGAACATGAAGCCAGCAGTAACATGTTACTGGGAAGGCGACAGGTGGCAAGGTACCAAGTAGAGTGTGAGGGATGATGGATGCTGAAAAGCAGGCTAGGGAGGGTCTTTTGACTTACAACTGAGCGCTTTTAGCTACCCCAAAAATACTGATGTTATTGAGTGATCACAGTTCAAGCAAGCCATGCAGAATGTGGTGAATACATACCCAGGATGATTAATGGCTTGATCATGGAGTAATATGTATATATCTTATATACATACATATCCTTTTCTCCTGATTGTGAACCTCTGCTTCTGCCAAGGAAGTCTTGAGGTAAAAGGCCCATGAGAAATCCTGAGGTTCTCTCTGAGCACGGTGCAGAAACCCCTTCTGGCAAAATGTGAAATGTCTTTCCATATCCTAGGTATTGTGACATCCTCAAGGGAATGGCTGAGTGGCAGCAGGCCAAAATGGGGATTCATACCTTGTGTTTCTCAGTGTCTGAATAGACCTGAATATTCTAGAGTCAACAGACTGTATGGCTTGGGAAATACCTCTAGAAATTGTGGAGAGCATTTCAGTTCTCCTAGTCTTTCTTCTGGAGGTGTTTCTGTGCTTTGAGATAAGAACTGTTTGTACACGGGGGAGAGAACAACTCAACATCATAGTGCTGACGTACAGAATAGTGACTTTTGGGATGTAGAAAAAGACAAGATCTTCTGAATAAATTGGGAGCACGGGGACCTTAGGAGAGTGTTGAAGAGGAGGGAAGAGGCAGGGAGGGCAGCAGAGAAAAATTTAGAGCTCAATAAAAATCAATTAAAAAAAAGAATAGTGACTTTTGCAGTAACAAAAGAGTCTTCATTCCCTCTAGCAATGGTCAGGGACTGTGGGTCACACCAAGGGATGCTCACCTGCTCATTCATGATGGCCGACAGTTCACTGAGCATGTCCTTATAATGGGACCTCAGTTCTTCCTGGTACTCCAGCTGGTCCTCCTTGATGAGACGCTCATTCACATCAAGAGCCTGCCCGCACGCATCTGCAAATTGCCTTTAATGACAGCATTTGGCAAATTAAAAACCCGTTACGGGAAGAGGTATTGAGTTCAGTGACTTGGGTCCAAAGCTGGACTGTGGATACTCTGTCATCTTGAAGAGGGTTAATGGAGCGGCTTTCCTAGGGGTTTCCTGCCTCTCTGTGTGAGGTAGTAGAAGAACATTTCAACAAAGCGAACCTTACCTGAATATTTCCTTCAACAGCTTTACTTGGTTGTCAGGGTATTTCTTTGCGTTCGTCTCTTCAAGAAAGGCTCGGGCATAAGCCATTGGCCCAGCATTGACCTTTGGGGAGAAGAGACTAGGCTGAGGCTGTCTCCTCCTCTCTCTGGAGCCTTCCAGGGAGGTCCAGTCCTCTGATCAATCACATGGTACCCTGGCACTCTCCCACCACACTGTGATCCACCACTTTCTATACTTGCTGTACCTGCTGTTGCTTTAGGGGTCAGCAACTACTAATAGGTACACTGGAATCCAGCCTTACATGCTCCCCTTGCCAAAATCAGTCATGTGTCATCCTATAATGTGACAACTTCCTCTGAACTGAAACTAACCCACCCACAAAGGAAGAGAGCAGCTAGCTTGTGAGAATCAGCAAATAAAGCCTTTGAAAGTTCCAGAAAAAATTATTTTAGAACACATAACTTTCTTCACAATAGTTATGTATGGAGTGCAATATTTATAAATTGGTTAATTCACTTGTTAAGGTATATGATATGGGAGGGTTAGGGAGAAGAAACTTTCCATTATCCAAACTTAGCTGTTTCTATGAATGTTTTAGATTTTTCTGGTGATTTCAGATATTTATATAATGAATTTTAGGCATTTTCACATACCTCACCCCATCTCATCTATCTTCCCCTTCCACTGGAATTTTCTTCCTGAGAGTACCCCTGCTTCTTTTTATTATTATTATTATTATTAAAATTGATTCATTTATCTCACATCTGATCACCCTTTCCCCTCTCTCCTCACTTACCATTCTCTCTCCACCACCTCCCCTTGCGTCCCTATCCACTCCTCCTGTTCCTGTTCAGAAAGGGACAGTCCTCCCATGGATGTCAACAAAGCAGGGCATATCAAGTTGAAGAAGAACTAAGCTCCTACCCTTGTATTAAGGCTGGGTGGGCAACCCAGTAGGAGGAATAGGTTCCAATGACTGAGAGATACTTAAAGAATTGTTCAATATCTTTAGCCTTCAGGGAAATGCAAATAAAAGTGACTCTGAGATTCTATCTTACACCAGTCAGAATGGCTCAGATCAATAACACTAATGACAGCTTTTGTTGGAGAGGATGTAGAGCAAGGGGAACACTCTTCCACTGCTGGTGGGAGTGCAAACTTGTACAGCTACTTTGGAAATAAATACGGAATTTTCTCAGAAAATTGGGAATCAATCTACCTCAAGATCTAGCTATACCAATAGGGCATATACCCAAAGGATGCTCAATCACACCACAAGGACACTTGCTCAATTATGTTCACAGTAGTGTTATTCATCATAGCCAGAACCTAAAAACAACCTAGATTCCCCTCAACTGAAGAATGGATAAAGAAAATGTGGTACATTTAAACAATGGAGTATTACTCCTGCTTCATTTTTAAAATTTGAGTTTTTATTCTTGGAGGATTTTATACATAAGTACACTGCACTGTCATGAAGTCCACTCCCAACTAACAGAGTCTCCCCTGCCCCTCTGGAATTAATGACCTCTTCTGTATTATCATTATTTTGTGCACACTCACCCCACACAAACAACCTCCTCAACACCCAATTAATGTTGCCCATATGTACATGGTTTTGAGGCTGACCACTTAGGCTTGGAAGACCAAACACGGCTCATAACTGCCTTTAGCTCTTCAAGTAGAAGTGGGGCCTTATGAACCTTTGCTCCATCCATACAGGCATTAATTTGGCTTTAAAGGTGCAGAGAAGAAAAGCCTTAGGTAGTTACTGTTGTCAACTGACAGAACCCAAAATCACCCAAGAGATAGACTTCTGGGTATGTCTGTGAGGGATGTTCAGGATTAGCTGAACTGGGATGGGGAGACTCACCCTAAATGTGGGGGACAATATTCCATGGCTGCATAGAAATAATTTTTATATCAGTATTCTTTTGTTCTCCCTAACTGTGGGCGCATTGTGGCCAGCCACTTCATGTTCCTGCCATCTTGACTGACTGTACCCACAAACTATGACCCAGACAGCTACCCCCACCCCTTAAGTTGTTTAACTTTAGTTTTGGCCTTATATACTTAAAAAAAGCATTCTTACAGCGTTTTATAGCACTTTTCACTGGACTTGTGAGTCTTAGCTCTGGGCAACGCTTACTGACCTTCACGCTGACACTGCCTTGCAGTTTGAGCTGTAGTCTGATCATGTCCACCTCATCCGTCGTGCACAGCTGATTAAGTTCCGAGACCTTTTTGGACATCTCATCAATCGCGACTTCAATGGGATTCAGTTCTGTGCTCGATTGGCTGATGACTTGGATCCGCTTCTTCACATAGGGGAACAAGTGGCTGGCTGCACGGAAGCCACACCAAGATGTATTAAAGGGTCAAAGAAAAGTCCCAGGTTCCCATGAGGGTCCTCAGGATTTTGTATTGTCTCCAGCTACTTCTGGTGTCCCTTTCCCACCCTCAAAAGCTCACCCCAACCATCTCAGGGCTATGCTAAGACTGCCAGAGCAGCCAAACCCTGAAAGGATTGCAGTAAGTGCTGAAACTTGCCACCACTGTAATGAGACCCACACAGAGCTCCAGTAATGACTTCTCACTATAGATAAGAGTGAACAGAAGCTTGGCTCTCAGTGTGCTTGTTTACCACTAACCCCTCAGTCAGCTTCCTGAAGGTGAATGAATGCTTGTCATAGTTTAGAAGTCGGGGCGATTTTTGTGGTTCAGTTCAAAGCTAGGGTTTCTCAAGGTAGTTTGGTGTCTTCCTCCAGAGGGTCCTCACCCAATTCTTTCCATGGGCTTTAGAATCCTAGACCTATCAATGCCCTACATTAAATAATTAATTTGTTTTTTAATGTTGTCTTCATTGGAAATTCTTTTTTTTTACTTTGCTCTTTGGTCTACCCCACTATTAGCACCATGAGAGCTTAGTTGTATTCTGTTTACTTGAATTTCCAGAATCCTGGGGAGATCCAACATCTAGTAAGCACACAGTGTCTATTAACAAAGGAGAGGTGACTAGTTCACAGGACAGATACAGACAGCATAAAATGAGGTGTTCAAGTCCTACCTTCATTCTAGAGAAGAGCTGGAATCTTACAGGGGGAGAATTTTGCCCTCAAGCCCATCATTCCAATAGCCACGAACTCAGAAGCAGGTAAGGGTGGATTCAGGGACAGGAAGGGAGCATTTGGCTTCCATGTCTTTACCATGGTGTGACACCATGACACTTGTGAATATCCCCACTCAAGGGAAAGGACTGCAAACTAATTTTATTGGCCATGTCTCTCCAAGGCTCCAAGGCTCCATTTTTTAAAATTTTGTTGTCATTTTGAGGTGGAATCCAACTGTGTACCCCAGGCTGGCTCTGAGCTTAGGCTCCTCCCCACCACTGGAATCAGAATTGCTCACCACCACAGCTGGCTATGGAGTTTTCTTTTTTAGCAGAACATAAAGGAGGCAAAACTCCTGTTCCCCCAAACAGCTGTAGATCAATGCATTTCGGGAACTTGCCTGCAGGGTTGAAGTCACCTCATAGGTAGGTACTTATGTATGCAATCTTTCTTGTTTTTGAGACAGGGCCTTTGATAAGCTGGGGTCTTGGGCCTCCCTGATCAGGCTAAGCTGACTGGCCAGGAAGTCCTAGGGATCCACCCGCCTCTGCCTGCCCAGGGCTAGGATTGCCAATACTTGCCTGCATGCCTGGATTTTTTGGTGGGCTCTAGGATGGAACTCATGTTTTCAAGGTTATACAACAAGCATTTCACTAACTGTGCTGTCTCACCAGCCCCTGCAGCCACACGTGACTTAGGTAACCTAGCCTCTAAAGAGACGGTCTTCTTGGCCGGAGGTGGGGAAGGTTTCATCCGGCACTTACTGGTCAAGACGGTCCTCCGCTTGCACTGCTCAGCCACTCCACCGTGCTTCTTTCCTGACAGAGTGAACGGTGTCTCAAAAACAAAGCGGTTGATGTTGTGATGCATTTCGAAATCGGTCTTCCGGTCGTCTATTTCCTTTTCTTCAAAGAATGGCGTCACGTAGGTCACCTGAATATAGGCATACTTGGGGTCCAGATCCTTGGGGTTTACCTGTGTAAATATTAAGAGTACCGCAAGAGTGGTGAGCTGCAGGTGAATTATGAGTTCCCTTGCTGCCTCCTGGTGGATAAAAAGCACTTTGTGCTCTGTAGACCACAGAAGACTGGATGACTGGCAGCGGGTAAGAAGCCTGGCTCTGGTTAGCAACAGGACTTAGAGCTAGCTGGAGCCAGATTGCCTTGTGGATCTTTTCAACACAGATTCCTGGGTAGGACATCATTTAAACTTTTATTCTCTGTCCCCTCTGTAATGAGTCATCCTTGTGCAGAGTGAAAGTTTCTTGGAAGCAGAAACACCTCTCTTTGTTCCCCTGTGGTGTCGCTATGTCCCTAGACTGGTACCATTGGCTTTGGACTGGCAATGTGGAAGAAGGCCCCTTATCTCCCTTAGCAGACTACCTGGCTGCCTGTGAAACGACTGCAAATTTTTGTATTTTTACTGTTCTTGTGTGTGTTGCATATGTATTTTATTCCTGAGTGTTGTTGCATGTGTATGGGTGTGCGTGCATGTGTGGGGGCCTGGAAATCACCCCCTTTAGCTCTTCCATCTTATCCATTGAGGCAGGGTGTCTCAGTAAAACTAGTCTTGCATTTCAGTTCACTCCAGGCAATCCTAGGCCTCTGTCGTTGGAGGCAGAGATTGCATGTGGGCCACCGTGCCCAGCTGGCATTTACATGGGTTTCTGAGGATTTGAACTCGGTTCTTATGCTTGGGTGGTTCTTGCTTTAATTAGCTTTACTGCAGAGTCACTTCCCCAGCCCCAAGTTTTTGTATTTGCCATATCTCAAATCTTTATCAGCAATAAGCTATTCTACCCAACTTCTTTGCCAAGCTGCTTTGGTTCCTAGGCTTATGAATAGGAAGGAAAGAGGATGGACAGCTCAGGGAAATCTGAGGAAACTTCTCTGGCTCCCCTTTGGGCTTGGGAAGGATGTTTCTCAGCTTGTTTCTTGAAGACATCTTGAATTTTAAACCTGTTTTTAATCTTCTTCATATTTCTATCCTTCTACTTACCCAATTCTAGAAATTTCAGGAAACTTTTGAATATGGCTAAAGAATGGTAATGCATGAGCAAGTTGGGAGTAATTTAATGAGAAGATACATTGCTTCCTGCAGCCAAGAAGAGGTTCTTTGGATTCTTTCAACTTCAAACCATGTGATTGCAAGTCTGACTCTCTTAGGCAGGGCAGCTCTCTCAGAATGGTGTGGTTTGCAAAGACCTCCTGGACTGGGTAAACAAATATGTCCTACTTGGTTTTCCTCCAGCTCTGCTTCTGAGCTCAGCCACTTTAACATTTTAGCAGCTATCCAAATGCAAATGGTAGACATGGAAATAGAAATGCAAAAGCAGGAGACTTGCTAAATTAAATACTCAGTTGAAAAAACATCTAACAGTGCCGGAGAGGTGCTTAAGAGTGGTTACGAGTGCTTACTGATCCTGCAGAGGACCTGGAATTGTTAGCAGCACCCACATGGTAGCTCTTATAACCACCTGGAACTCCAGTCCAGAGGACTCAGCGCCCTCTCCGGGCATCTGCGAGCACTTGCACAAACCTAGTGTTCATAAATTCAGGTAGATACAGGCACATAAAAACAAACAAACAGACACACCTCCCTCTAACTCACTGGCCAACCAATAAGCAAAACGTCTAATACTTCGGGTAGTTCATTTTGCATGGTCATCTAGGAAACTAGAACACTCACTAGAAGATAAAAAGGATCAAGTCAAGTCCCATTGCACACCGTTCCCCTACCTTATTGGAGTCCTGGATTATCTTCACATTGTCTGCTCCGAATTTGTCTGCATAGAGCTTGAGGAGTCTTTGGGAAATCTCTGAGAGACCTGTCAACTTAGGCTCTTTGTAGATATACTCTTTGCCCTCCTCCTCCTCGAAGAATCCCTAGGGGAGATACACAGAGAGCCACCTGCTTTATTAGAGAACTCCAGTGACAAATTATAGCAAGACAAAAAGCCATATACTTAAAAAAAAGCTTCAGTTTTTCAGGTGTCTGAAGCCATTAATTAGGAGCCTATGAAGTTCAAACCAGAAAAGAATAAGTAAAGAAAATAGAATATTGTGTCATAAACAGATAATAACACAGATACTCCCCAGTGAGACAAAAGAATGTCAGCGCAGATCCTATACATATCTTCTCTACTTGTAGAAATCAGGAAGTATTTGCTTGCATATAAATTGGAGGAAGAATGCCCTCTTGTGGTAGTCTTAAGTAGAACACAAAATTTTGAGTAATGTTTGGCAATTTTCAGCACATTCATTACTATTTTAACAGAAGTCTTCTATGAATCTTTAAAAACCGCACAGGCGACACCACATGGCATGCAAGGGTATCTAAATATGTTCCCACCTCATCTGGGATGAAAACCCGTGGTGACACTTTATTGTTATTGTGACAGAAATTGCCCATGATGAACTCCAGTGAAAGCTATTTAAAAAGTCCACATTAATTTGTCTTCAAAGACTTTAAGGTACAAGACAGCCATATGTAACTTAATCACCAATCACCCAGTTTTTAAATTCTTGAAAGGCTGGACATTACAGGACTAAAAATAACACCCATACCATCATTTTTATTCCATCAGATACCCGTGGGTTTTAGCCTTCATAAATCTGTCTGGTTTGAAGCCAGGGAAAAAGAAGATCTTATTATCTGTAGATAACTGAGAAATTCCTTATAATTCACTCTCTTTGAAGAGACAGGAGCATGTCTCCTCCTGACGCTGTGGAATAGGTATGGGCTCAGAATACCAGATGAGCTCAGAGTGAAGAACCTACATTATCTGTTTCTTCTGATTGCAGAGTTTGTCTACGAAGAAATAGATCTTGAAGTTTGTAAAACTACCAAGTCCAAAAAGAGATAACACTATTTTTTTTAAAAAAAAAAAAAACAACAAACAAACCCCGAAAAACCAAAAACTTGTTTTTGAGGGATGGGGGAGATGGCTCAGTGGTTATGCATTTGGCAGCATGTGTAAAGACTGGGATTTCAATCCTTAGAACCCAGGACTTGGGACTACCTTCCTATAATTCTAACCCCAGAAGATGGAGGCAGAGAGGCCTCCAAGTAAGGTGGTTAAGGAAACTAGCCAAGTCAGTGGTCTCTTGGGGTTGACTGAGAGACTCTGCCCCATTGAATGAAGTTGAAGTGGAGGAGTGATCAAGCATGAGTTTCTCTCCAGCCTCTACATGCATGAGCACTCATGTGCACATAGACCCCTGACACATGTGTGCCCATACATGTGCAAACATGCAGCCATACACTTCTATGACAAATACATACATATGCATGGCACACACATACAAATGGGAGGAAAAAATTATTTTTGACTAAAATGTTTGTTACTTGTGAAAGATTATGGACAAATGTCCTAATGCTGCCTATTTTTTATGGATGGTGAGAGGTAACCTAAAATGATTAAACTCACAGCTGTCTGGTGTTGAACACTTGCAACCATCAACAACTCATTATGCATCATAGAGGGCTATGGGTTTGCAGAAGCCAATGCCCAGGATCCACGTCCCAGCTCTCTTCCTGTCAAGCAGGCACTGCCTAACCGCTTGTCCATCTTCCTAATTTCAGCACATGAAGCAATGCATGTCCAGCTTCTGACACATTTCTGGGGGTCACTGTATCTGAATAAAACTGTTTTTGGAAGATGTATGTCTCGCAAAGGTATAAATATATTTGGCGAATGTCCCCTGGCTTTTATGAAAAAGCTAATCTTGAATAATCCTTTTGATAAATGTGCAAACGCAAGCAGCTGATTTTGAATACCTTTGCCCCCCGCCTCCGTCCCTGAACTTCTAGAAGGGGGGGCTATGATGCGGAGAGCACAGAAAGCCGAAAAGCTGTTCCCAGCCACTCCCCTAGACTCCGCGGGGTGAGAGAGGGCTGATTCTCTTCTTATTGGACACCTGTCTGCTTTGCTTCTTCCACTGCTGACTGCGGGCTTTTGCCAGACTCAGGGTCAGGAGTCAGAAGCGAAAAGTGACAGTCTGAGACGTCAGAGGAGTAAGACCTGGGAAGCCAAATACCAGAATTCCCGAAGGGCCTCAGCCAAAGCCACATTTACAACTTCAACTGCAACAGGGGGAAGAGAAAGAAAAGAAAATGCCCTCCAGTTTCAAGAAAAGACTCCCACCCTCCGTAGCATAGGAACTAGTGTGGTGAGATACCCTCACTGTGGATTTCCCTCCTGATAAATTTCTGAATCCGGGGTCAGCAAGGAGTGGACAGAAGCAGACCTTTGTTGTGGCCATTGTGACTTTGCAACCTTGATGGCAGCCTGTGATTTTCTTTCGTGCCTACTCCTTGGTCTATAGGATGGCGAGCACACATTTGGCCATGCGTTAGGAGCTCCCAGGTGCAGGGTCTGACCCACAAAGGACATTTCGTGAGTATGAGTTACGACAATGACGTTGACAACCAAGGAAGACTTCACGGCCATGGGACAGCTTGAGTTCTGACTTCTATACAAGGCTTGCAGCAGTCCATTGCTTAAGAAAACCATCCCCAGCATCTCTTACATCAGAGCTGTAAATTTTCCTCATTACGGTATGTCGACTGACGGTCCTTGCCACATTTGGGCCATTAATTTGATAGGAAACAAATAATCCTTAGACCTTTTCTTCCTCCTGAAGATTACTTTCTGTGTTTGCTGCTTTATGTGTGATGAGTGATCATGTGTGTACCATCTTCCTAATCCCAGACCCCCTACCCCTCTGTGTGTGCGTGCGCGCGCGCGTGTGGGTGTGTGTGTGTGTGCGTGCGTGTGCACGCACACACGCATGTGGTGTGCCACTCTTGATAGTTTTGAGACAGTCGTAAGAAGTAAGGAGTAGCGGAATTCATATGCTGTTTTTCAGGGTTTAAGAAAGACACCTTTTTAGACGGACCAATGGCAGTTGTGGAAACGTTTGGAATGGATGCTTATCTTCTGACAAGGAAACCACTGAAGAGGGCAGAGGCCGCTGCTGCAAGGCATGATCTGAGGGAAAGCTTCACTCTCAGACATGCCCACCAAGTCAACAATTTAAGACTGGGGTGTGTGTGTATGTGCAATGCAAAACAAGCAGCAGCTCCCCACTTTGCTTTAGGGTCCAGGTTGTGGATTGGCCGCATTTCCAGGCAGTGGGAAATGGGGCCTGCATATGGCTACAGCTGGTTTGATTTTTTTCCCTAAAGTGATTCTATAATGCAGTATAGGCCTTAATGTGTTGTCATTCTGAAGAAGCATATTCTACTTAAGTAAGTAATTCGGGTCAGTGGAGTTAACACACGTAGACTGTGAAATCTAAAGGCACTAAATACGGCTAAAAACCCACTTCAATAAACTAACAAATAAAATTATTGATTCTTTTCTAGATTTTTACAACGTTATTCAGAATATTAAAGTGTCCTTGGATGAGAACCAGGAAGTCAAATATGAGTCCCTGCTTTGATGTTAGAAAGGTCCAACATCCTCAAATAAAACAGTTCAGTCCAAGAAGATTCAGTTAGCAGCAGGCGAAATGCTTTCAGAAGAGAAGACACAAGAATGCAGGAAAATTGTTCCTGGTAAGCAAGAGTGAATTAATTATGTGGAGAGATAGAGATAGATAGATAGATAGATAGATAGAGAGAGGTAGAGATAGATAGATAGAGAGATACAGATAGATAGATAGAGGTATATATANAGAGAGAGAGAGAGAGAGAGAGAGAGAAAGAGAGCCAAGATCAGTTACTTTCACATAGGCAAGAAGCTGGAAGAGATTCTATTGCATCTCAAAATGGAAATGTTATTTTGTTTTCCAACTACACATGTATGTTCACCACTCCCTCAAAATTCTTTTCCATCCAGATTCTGAAATACATCTACTCTGAAGGACGCATGATCCACTAATACACTGAGTAATGTCCCCCACCCCAAGTTTTCCAGCTAATTAATTCCAGGGCTATCTGATATTTGAAGCTATGCAAAGAACATTTGCTGGCTTGTTTTCTTACTAAAGACTAGCGCCTAAGGGTTTCATTGATTACAGGCAATGTTTGATTGCTAGTGCTGTTTCCTTACTCTGGCAACAAATCCTTGAGGGAAGTTGGAGAGCTGCTTTTTGCAGGCTGTTACATCCATAGAGCCAAGGATGCCAGCTGCTGTGTGAGAAACTCCATGCTATGCACGACTTGCAGTTTTAAAAGAGTCCCTGCTGTGAAGAAAGGGCTTTCAACTTGCTTGCTAATGTCCGCCTCATTGCAGACCCGGTTAATATTAAACAGCCTAGTCAACACAATAAGATGGCAACACTAGTCCATACAGTGCACCAATGTGTGCTCAGAGGACTTTGTAGCGGCAAAAAGCCTATTTTATCTTATAGTCACACAATCTCTTGAGCACAATTGCAAGATGCATCGTTGTGTATGTTAAAAGATGTGTTTTAGAGGAACATAAAGTGCCATCTTGAATAAGAAGTTGGTTTTTTTGAGTACAGGGATTATGTGAATCACTGGAGAGTTCATCTCTGAGTGCTGGAACCTTCATTCTGCACAGATTCAGAAGGGTGTGCAATCCTGCTTTGGTTTACTTATCATCAAGGTGAAGGGATGGGAGCTGTCTACTCCTGTTGAATACCACACTTCACAATTGCCATTTGGTGCCCTGGCATGTGTATTTGAATATCATTTGCATAACAATCATTAGAGCTCTGATTTGTTACTTGTCAGGGTGAACTAACTCCACAGGTGTTCTTTGTGCAAAGGCAGCTGATGGTGGCCCTTATGGAGGATCATGCTTAGGTATGGTTATCAGGTCTGCACATAATAAGATATTTTTACTTCTAAGCTCTGATTGGATTTATTTTTCTTAATCAAAGGCAATTGATAGTCCTGCCCCATAACAAATAAGTAGCTATATCATCAGCATATTTTTTAAGAAATCTGAAAAAAGAACAAAGTTGGGTCACTTGAAAGCAACATCCCCGAATGGCCCCCTCAGTCCATTTAGTATATGGTTCTCAAGGATTCTTCTAGTAGGTGAGTTAAGGACTCATGAACCCAAGTTTACAAATGAAGGTGTAAGATACCCACATGACATGGTGGTGGGAAGGAACCTAAAGAATTACAGAAAAGTCTGCGTTGTTCATGCGGAAAGAGCTGAACGGTGGCAGAACGTGGAAAGACTTTTTTCTCTACCTTAATGGAAAATAATTATATCAAGCCACATAAAGATGTCAATTTTGTAGATAAAAATAATGGCTAAAGATAGGCAATTTCAAAGACAACCCTTTTACTGCGAGTTCTTGATACTGGTAGATAATTTCGGGTCTGATTATGTTCAAGGTCTTTCTATCCCTCTTTCTGAATCTCTAAAAATGTTGTGTGATGGGTGAAGGTTTGTTCTCCTTAATTCTTTGTGTTCAGAATCACTATCACCTCTAAAGGACCAGCGTCTGCTAATATAGAACTCTATTTCTTAAAAGGATTCTTTGCAAAAGACTCCATGAAGGACTCTTGTCCTGAAAACAGTCACTATTCCAACTTCTCACCACCTTCAGCTCCATAATGACTCTCAACCTGTGGGTTGTGACCCATTTGGGGTTGCACATCAGATGCCCTGCATATCAGATATTTACATCACAGTTCATAACAGTAGCAAATTTACCGCTAGGAAGTAGCAATGGAAACAATTTTATAGTTGGGGGTCACAACATGAGGAACTTTATTAAAGGGTCACAACACTGGGAAGGTTGAGAACCACTGCCGAAGCATTGATTCACGATAGCAAGTGATCTCCTGTATTAAATCTATTCTGAATTTATTTAAAACATGTGCTATCCATATCTACCTTGTGTGTCTGTGTGTGTGAGGCTTCTAGATTACACCCTCTACTTTTGTGGAGAAAGACAATGTGTGCAAAAAAAAGATACTGGAATAAACAGAATTTAGTTCAAGAAATGCAAGATGGCTCCAAAAAGAATCAAAACAGCTATCTTGCTGTTTGTATCAAATGTTGATCTGTACAAAAATGTTAAGGTTCAGTAGAATGTAAGGAGGGAAGGGTGAGGATTATTAGTGCATGCAAAAGGACACAGAGAGGAATGAACTTACCACAGCCTGGAACAACCAAGACCAAAGGAAGAAAAGAGCAAACATCTGCATTAAAAACTAGTTGGGAAGCAGCAAGATCTGTCCCACCTTTTCACCAGCTAATGTCTTACACATGGGTTTGCTTTTTCGCTGGCAAGTCATCGAAGATTTGGATTATATCTTGGTTAGCAAAACACCCCTTACATGGCATCGTTCTGCTTCTCAGTTAGCCTATATTTTTCCTCCGGTCATCCAATCCCTTCTTGGTGGTATTTTCTGTTATTTTTCTCGCTAATGCTCTGCCAATGCCATACAGTGTATATTCCTTCCAACATACTATGGCCTCCCATCCGAAAGTCCTGCACACGCCTCTCTCCCTCAGCAGATACCCGCACTGCAGCTAGTTCAGATTCTTTTTAATCCCCCCCTACATGTCTATAATTAGCATTTCTCTATGGACTGCTCTCATAACACTACATCTCTCTGTCTCTACCATGCTGTTGTTGGGAACTAAGAAGAATCCATGTGGGATGGGGTGGACCACAGAGGTAACTCCTCATGGGTCCTTTTCAGAGAGACAGAATCAGATGTTAGCTTTAAAGGTACCTTTAGTGATCAGAGGAAAATATGTTTTTCTAAAGACTTCAGTGGGTAAATTATCTATAGGAACAACACTAGACCAGATACTATCTGCAGCCTTAACAGACTCCAAGGAGAACAAGAAGCTGTGTGTAGTCGTGCCTCATGAGAGGGAGAGGGAAGAGAGTTCTGAGAGCAGCTGTGAGCATAAATAGGCTGGCCTATTTGTCTCAGAGAGTCAGAAAGACTTCTGCTGAGCTAGAAGAATGGCACAGTCTTTCTGAACAGGAACCATGGCATTCCTGGGTTCATACCATTTAAAGCATCACTACAAAGAGATATTCAGAATTAGTGTGTAACATATCCCTTCAGGCCAATGCTGCGGCTAGCTAATATCTTCAGCCTTGCTCATTGCTAGTTCAGTACCTTGAGAAAGATAACTTTACAACCACACTGGTCCATGACAGAGGAAACAACAAGGCCCTGGGATGCTCTGCTTTGAAACAGTGGTGATTTGAAAACAAGAGAGACAACGCACAGGATCGTAAAGCCAGTGGTTGGGAATGGTGGACAATTTAGGGTGCTAGTTCTTAAAACATGCCTGATTCAATTTCACTTTAATCAATCACACAGCTCTGTTAGATACGTCAGGGTAAAATGCAAAGGAGAGAATGGTGAAAAAGAAGCTTCCTCTACTTCCAAAGGCTAGGAATGACTTTTTTTTTAAACGTAACTTTTATAAGTTTCATCGATTTTTCTACATGTTTGTGCTTAATACATTCCTATGGGCAAACTGATAGTCACATTCACAGAAACACTCATGGAAGTTCAGACACACCCCTCCCCTGTTCCACTGGTATATGTAGTCAGATGTCTTATAAAGAACGGAAGATGGCAACCTGAGCAGAATGTTCAGGCCATGTTACTTCTAGAGTGACTTACCTGCCCATAAAATGCCACTCTGTAGTAGCGACCAAACAGGCGCTTCTCGGAATTCACCACCTCTGCCACTTTTAGGTAGGATCGGTGAATGTCATAATAGAGATCTGATAATTTCTGAAACCATAAACCAGAGGGTTTTGTGAGGACAATGCTGACATAAAAAGAGAACGTTGCAGGCCAACGGATGGAGCTAGAAATCATCATACTGAGTGAGGTAACCCAGATCCAGAAATACAGTTATCATATGTACTCACTCATAAGTGGTTTTTAGACATAAAACAAAGAAAACCAGCCTACGAATCACAACCCCAGAGAACCTAGACAACAACAAAGAGAGACTTACATAGATCTAATCTACATGGGAAGTAGAAAAAGACAAGATCTCCTGAGTAAATTGGGAGCATGAGGACCTTGGGAGAGGAGAGGGAGGGGAGCAGAGAAAAATATATAGCTCAATAAAATAAAATAAAATAAAATAAAACAGAGAGAGAGAGAGAGAGAGNNNAGAGAGAGAGAGAGAGAGAGAGAGAGAGAGAGAGAGAGAACATTGCTATGTTTGCATGCTGTAAGTCATTTGCCAACTCAAATTAAAAATTTCCATGGCTTCCTTTGGGTACAGAACACATACTTTGAAGTCTCGTTGCTTTTCAAAGACAGCAATGATGGGCTTGTTGACATCAGCAATGAGCTCATAGCGTTCAGACTTCCAGAGAAACTCCACACACATGTAGAGCTGTTCCACCAGGATATTCTGCAATTTCCCCAGAGAAAAGGAGCTTTTTAGGTGATTGAAGATGCAGTTCGTTCCTGAAACTTGGTTTTGAAACCATTTTGGTCTTACGTGGTTTCTGGATTCCTGATCTTCATGATTGAGATTAGAGCCCATTGTGGGATTGCTGTACCACCTTGGATTGCCCCTCTCTCCTCCTCATCACTTAACCATGGAATGGCTATGCCGAGTTCAGGCCTTTTTGGTTCTTTCCATTGCTATTGTCACCGCTTAGCTCCCATCCTTGACCCTTCACTCCCAGACAAGCGCCCCCCGACATGCAGCAGTTTTCTGCAAACAGGTGTCTCTCTCCAATGGCTGCTCGCCAGCGATATTTCCTTTCAAAACATATGTCTGCTCACAAGAACTCCACCCCCATAAACATTTGTGGAAATCCAGTTTATACCAACACCATCTGATTTCTCCAGACTGAAATTTAAGATGGTCTGCCATCCTGTTTCTAGCATTCTGCCTTGGTTTTCCATTCTGGCTCCAACTTTCTACCTCATTCCCTCCTTAGAACGCTTCTGTCCTCTACCGACTGCTCATGCCGCCTTTGCACCTATAGGAACACTCCTTTCCTACATGTGCCTTGGCGTCCTGTCTGTCAGTAACACTCGTTATACAAACACACAGCGCTTTTACTGAGGCCTCTTCACCTTCATTACAGCGCTTCCACGTAAGAAGCTGTCATCTTTTAATTACAAATAATAGAATGCCTCGAATCTTAGTTACTGGACATTTGTTTTAAACTGACTGCTTTTCATCTTGAAGACAGTCTGTTTTGATTTCTAAGATTCTAAACTCTTCAAAAGCAGGGATTATGCCTGATTTATCTTTGTTTTCCTGCAGTGTCTTTCAGAGTGGCGCTAAATCAGTTAAAAGGTCCAACTGTGTGAAGTTATAAACTATGAATCTCTAAAGCAGGCATATATTATTTTAATATTTCTAACAGCATCTTTTAATAAAAGGCTCTGATGTACCATTTGCAATCAATTGCATTTGCTGTAGTCACACCAAGCTAATATGGAATTGTTTGCAAAAGTGCATAAAAATACAATTCCCAGCCAGGCAGTGGTGGCTCACGCCTTTAATCCCAGCACTTGGGAGGCAGAGGCAGGCAGATCTCTGCGAGTTCAAGGCCAGCCTGGTCTACAGAACGAGTTCCAGGACAGGATCCAAAGCTACAGACAAACTCTGTCTCAAAAAAAAAAATACAACTCCCAAATCTGTTTTCTTTTTTCCACTTCTACATTAATACAAAGACTTTATAAAAATTAGCTAATGGACTTTTATTTCTTTGTGAAGGAAGCTCTGTTTAATTCACCAGAATTGTTGTTGTGTGGTTTCTACTAGAAAACTGCTTTGTCGTGAGAACCAACCAGCTAACATCACAAGGCTTTCCCACAGAAATTGTGAAGCCTTTTGCTGAGCCAAATTTGTAAATAAATAAACTTGTGTAAAAAACAACTGTGATGAGCTCATAAGAAATATAGCATCCCAGCCAGGCAGTGGTGGCACACGCCTTTAATCCAAGCACTTGGGTCCGTCTCCGTCCTCTTAGAGACACTCAAACTCCGGTCGGACCACTACAGAGTGAGTGCCAGGGCAGGCTTCAAAGCTACACAGAGAAACCCTGCCTTGAAACTCTCTAGACAAAAAATAAAATAAAATTGGCATCACTTATTATATTTTCCCAGAGAGTAGAGTTTGTGCATCTTACAGAAGAGCTGACTATATAGCTCTGAGTAAGTGTGGTAAATCAGGCTCAGCTTAAAATTTCAATGAAGATTATGCTTTATCAATAGAATTGATGTTATTTGTGGCTATTGTGAAGGATGATGTTTCTCAGCTACTTTATCATTTGTATATAGGAAGACTACTTTTTGTTAGTTGATCTTGTATTCTGCCACATTATTGAAGGTATTTATCAGCTGTAGGAGCTCCCTAGTAGAGTTTTTGGGGTCACTTATGTATACTATCATCACATCTGCGAGTAGCTAAAGTTTGACTTTTTAAATTCCAATTTGAAACGCCTTGATCTCCTTTTGTTGTCTAATTGCTCTAGCCAGAACTTCAAGAACTAAGCTGGGTAGATATGGAGAGCGTGGACAGCCTTGACTTGTTCCTGATTTTAGTGGAATCACTTTGAGTTTCTTTCCATTTAATTTGATGTTGCCTCTTGCCCTGCTGTATATTGCTTTTATTATAGTAGGGAGGGCATCGGACCTTCCCCAAAGCAAAGTGCCTCACCTTCTCTGAGGAATGGATAGGGATGGAATGGGGGGTAGGTGGAGGAAATAGGAGGCGGGGAGGGAAAGGGAACTGGTATTGGTATGTAAAATGAAAAAGATATTTTGTTTTCTTTTTTTAAAAAAGTAAAATAAATTAAATAAAAAGAAAAATAGTACACTATATATTAATATATATGTGAAAAATAGAATTGATAGCTGTTAAGCTTGGTCTTATTTGAGCCTCAGCTTCACTTTGTTTAACAAAATCATAATGCAGAGCAACTTCATCTGACTTTTCAATGCACACAAAAATCACAGTTCAATGCATTTTTAAACTTACTCAATGTTAGATCAATTGAGTCTAACCTCATTGTATGGTGTATCTTGCATTCCAGAATCCTCTTTCATTGCCCCTTCTTCTTTAATGTTTGGGGTGATGCTCAGAAAAGCTGGCCATCCCATAGAGAACATGCCTTGGGGAAATGAGCACACAATGAAGTATCATTTGAGGTAATTCATATTGACATTAGAGCATGGCTTGCTTCATGAAGTTAGTATTGGCAGTATCATAACACATGCAATGCACAGGATGGTTAGATAGAACATGGTTTCTGGAGTTGCCTGTGTTCACTGATATCAGATGCACATTGCAAGAAAGGGATCATTTACTTCTCCAACTCTGAAACCTCATAACATAAAAGCTTATTAAATGTTTCAAATGTATCAGTAGGATTCGGTAGATTGATATACTGATAGATATCAATACATGCTAATGAAGCATGTATTACCATTTTGGTGTTCAGGCCTCAGTATCTCTGCTGTTCAATAGGTGTAGCATATTATAGCCACTATTATCATCAATATCACAGAGGGTGTTTAAAATGCTTGAATACTGAAGAGCCGCAGAACTAACTGGGGCAAACACTGACACTTGAGTTTTATCAGTTTTCTTCTATTTGGTTGCAATGTGAAAGTCTACGCTGCTCTACAGGATCTAAAGATGATAAGTAGCCGAGTAGGCGGGGCATGCTAAATGAAGTGCTGTCTGGTGACTGGCATATAAAAATTATCGTGTGTGGCAGATGATAGGAAGAAGGGAGTTGGGATGAATTTGCACCTGTGGTTTAGACCTGATCTTGTCTCCTCGGTCCCCAAGCAAGAAGCCTCACTATCTCACAGTTTATTTAAGTGATTTGGAAATTGCTTTATTTGGAAATTTTACTGTAATTTCTTTAGAAAATATACACAGGTTTAAATGAACATGAACTGAATTATGCTTCTAAAAATGCTGCAAATAAAAGTCCATTATTATTTTGTTTGGGTAGTTTGATTATAACTCTATACTGAGTTTTCAACAGCAATTTGCAAGTTAAAATAATGTTATCGAGTATATTGTAGTCCAGAAACTGTACTTGAATGAACTTTTAAAGAGATTGTAGATAAAAATGTATTAATCACATTTTTACACAGAGAAACTATAGTTGTCACAAATTGTCTTTTATTAGACTTTGAAGGTGGAATATTTTCAGTGAAAGTAAATAAATAACAATCATATGTTATAAATTGTCAGAATAAATTATTATTGTTATTATTATTTTTATTTATTAATTTTGCAATGCCAGAAGTCACATACCAAGCCTACACTTGCTAGGCAAATACTCTATCACTGAGATACACAGTCTTATATATTTGGCTGTGAGCCTAGCCTTTAATGGTTGAGCCATCCCTCCAGGCTAAGATACACAGTCTTTAAGAAGTGAAATAGAGCATACCTATCATAAAGGAATATACATCTATATGAATACATATCTAAATTCTTTGAATAAACTACTGTACCCACAAATTATTCTCTCTTGCAAGTTTACATGATTTATCAATTTCAAACTAAAATTCCAATGATGGGCCAGCATGCACATAGGTATGATCATAATTCGTAATCCTGAAGACTGGATAATATTCCATTTGTTGAGAACTGAGAAGCAAGCTAAAATTCTCAAGTTTGAGATGGGATCTCTGAGTGGTCAGTGCTTGAGGTTTTATACAGTAAACTCTATTGACCTGAAATGGATTTTGTTTCTAGGAATACATTCACAGAGGTTTCACCAAAGCAAACTTTAAGCTGGAAAGTTGATTTCCTTAGCAGCCAAGGCAATGAGCACAGTTAGATCAACTCACTTCCTCCACCTGGAGTTGTTAGTAATGGGTTGCTATCACAGGGATGGGTGTCTTCTGGAAGCAGGGGTGGTGTGCAAATCTTTTCCATTTTCCAGTAACCTATGGTAGTGCAGGATGAGGTTAGAGCATGGCTCACGTTGTGATTAATCCAAGCTTATGGAACCACAAACTGTTAATTAATGAGACATCGTCATCATTTTGAAACAAGAAGTTGCCCATCACCATCCATGACATGAATGTGCTAGTGAAATCATAGAATTAAAAATATTAAAGTACAGGATAATGAGAAATATCTACAAAAGTAAAAGTTATTTAATAAAGCATAAATTTAATTAATGTATGTGTTAGGTCTCAGGATGCTGATTCCCAGGTTTTTAGCCCCATTACACAACCCTCTTACCCTTGCGTTTGAGGTATTCTGCGATGAGTGCAGCTATATGGATGTAACACATAGCAGCCTATAACAAAACATAAAACAGAGATTCCAAAGATGTATTTAACTCTTCATGAAACTAGTGGTTTCTGAAGGGGAGTCAGTGGGCCCTCTCAGGATATGCCATGCAGACTAACCCTTCGTTATGAAAGAAGTGAAAATATCAACCAAGTGGACTTTTTCAAAGTTGCATCTCAAATCATTGATGTTGCCACCTCCATGTCTCTCCACAATCTGATGCCTTCTAGTTAAAATCAGGTATCATTGAGCCCTACATGAAAGTTACTGCATTGAATATATAGATGTATATTATACACATTGGTGGAAAATATGGCACTTTTTATGCTTCACGCTGTATATAAAAAGCCAATTATTCAGATAAGGAGTACGATGTTAATGAAGAATGAATGAGCCTTTCTTTGTTCATCACCTCAGACAGGTCTCCATTTCTTGCATGAATCTTGGCCATGCTTTCCAGCCAGGTCCTCCGTAGCTCAGGGGTACTGGCGTAGGAGTTTGCTAGGCTGTACTGGAGGTCCACCAGCATCTCGGGGTCCTTCTCATGCTCTTTCATCTGGGCTGTGGCCATCAGAACGGTCCTTATACGTTTGGTCAGATCTTTCACCTCTGCTGGGAAATTGCTGTTCTTTGGAAAAGAGAGGGCCTGAGTCATTATCTGTTTAGCATTCAATTATTAATTTCAATCTATGCTCAAATTTTAAACAATATTTTATTGTGTTATGTGTGTGGGTGCTTTGATTGCATGTATGTTTGTGTATCACTTGTTCACCTGGTGCCCTCTGAGGCCAGGAGAAGATATTTGATCCCTTGGATTCAGAGTTATGGACAGTTGTTAGCTGTTTATGACTTGTAGGTTCTGCGAATTGAACTCAGGTCTTCTGGAAGAGCAGCCAGTACTCTTAACCACTGAGCTATCTCTCCAGCCCTTTAACCTATACTCTTAATTACGGCTTGGCACCACAAGTTCTTCTATTTTATGTATTGTTCATAAATTGCATTCTATACATTGCAATTGTGGTTATATTCAAACATTTGGTGTTTAGAATTACGGTGATTCAATCTCAGAGAACTCAGACAACAATGAGGACCTTAAGAGAGACATACATGGCTCTAATCTACATGGGAAGTAGAAAAGGACCAGATCTCCTGAATAAATTGGGAGCATGGGGACCATGGGAGAGGGTTGAAGGGGAGGGGAGGGAAGGGGGAGGAGCAGAGAATAATATATATCTCAATAAAACCAATAAAAAGAATTCCAGTGATTATGGTGAACTGTACTGCCGATAGCCCACTTTTCTAGCCATAGCTTCTTGATTGCCCTTGAGATTCTGTCCTCTCTGAGTCCATGCCACTGGAACAAGTTTTGACTTCATTACTATTGACAGCATGTGGCACTGGACGGGTCATTCATATTCTTTTTATATTTATATAGATCAAGGATGTTCCTTTTCTTGACTCAAACTGGTAGTGTTTGGAGAAGTGCTTTTCCATCCCTGACACAAGTGTCCTCACACTTTCTGAGGTAAATCTGCAGAGATAGCTATAAATTTGGCAAATGAAGAAAAGCTGATGTGATACATAGACAAAACAAGCAACAGAGGGAGGGGCTCTCAAATCACTCTCTCGATCTCTAGATCAAGCCGGGCTTGAAGCTTTTTCTACCTCTAGCCTTCCAAAAGTGTGAAAAGAATCGGGAGGAAAAGATGAATTTGCTTATGATGGTTTTGAGTAAATAATGATGCTCTTGGCACACTTTCTTCTACAAGAATCAAGCCCAGATCTTAGAAATTCCACTGAAAAACATCACATACGGAGAGAGTGAGAACTAATGACTAGAAATTTAAATAAGCAAACGGTACCAGTGATAAAAGTCTTGATCAGATAAGCACAGAATTCATAAGCATCCCATGATTTTGATGTCAAAGAAAAACTCCACCTCGGTCTATTTCTGAGTCTTTAGAGAATCAGCCCAGGAAGCATCTCTTACTTTCATCTGTTTATCTCCATTGGCAAAGTTGTTGGTGATTGCAAGGGAGTGCTGAAACCGAGATCCTCCAATCCCCGAATCGGCTATTAACTGGCTCACTGCTTTGATGAGCTGGAAGAGGAAAAAAAAAAAGGATCACTCTAACATAGTGGTTCTCCACCTTCCTAATGCTGAGACCCTTTAATACAGTTTCTCAGGTTGTGGTGACCCCAACTATAAAATTATTCTCATTGAAATTTCATAAATGCAAGTTTGCTACTGTTACGAATCATAATGTAAATATTTGATATGGAGGATATCTGATGTGCAACCTTTGTGAACAGGTTGTTTGACCCCCAAAGAGGCTGCAACCCACTGGTTGGGAAACACTGTCCTAAAACAGAATGAGAATTTACATTTTGTGTTTTATGGATGATGTGGGAAGATGAGAGTGTGCTTGTGTGGATGCACATGTAAGTGCGGAGGTCAGAGGTCAGCTTTGAACACCGATCCTCAGGTGTCATCCATTTTGTTGTTTGAGGCAGGAGCTGGCATGGATGTGGAACTCACTAAGAAGGCTACTGTAGCTGATGACTGGGGTCTTCCTGTCTGTGTCTCCTCAGTGGGGAGATTGCAAGCATGTGCCATTGCACCTGGCTTCTCAGTGTGGATTTTAGGACTGAACTCAGGTCCCTGGGCTTTCTAGGCACACACTCCACAGACAGAGCCATCTCCCCAGCCTAGAAACAGCATTTTTAGGGAAACTGACTGTCATTAATTTCGCCTAGAAGCTTCAAAGAATGACATTCTTAAGTACACATCCTTCAGAAGATCACATGATCTAGAGGCCTCATTATCATTGTAAATACCCAAGGAGAGATTCAAGAATCTTATAATCTTGGGATGCCTTGAAGAAAGGCATGGTTGTCTGTGGAATTTAGCGAGATTTGGTCTCCCAGATTAACCATGACTGTCAAAGTTTTTTTTTTTTTATTTTTANNTTTTTTCCTGTGAGATTCTAGTGCCTGGGCAGAAGAAACAAAGCTGCAAGAGGAGATAGAAACTGAAATCTGTTCATTTCTCTCCAGCCCTGCTCTCATAGAAACCAGGATCAAGGGGATTGAGAACCTTTAAGGCGGAGTCTGGAAAATCAGACAGTTGATTGGCTGCCTGGAAACAGGATGCTTCATGCATCACTGAAACGCATCAGGCATTTTAGCAGCAACGTTAAGGAAAACGGGCAGGACTTACTTGTAAATGAGAGCGGACAATGGACTTCTGCTTGTTAAATTCAAAGTTCTTCCTCATGAAAAAGTACAGAAGTGCCGAGGCCTCCATCTGAGTGGAGCGTGACCTGTGGTTACAGCATTTCAGGACTTCGTAGCAGAAAGATCCACAGAGGTCAGCGGGCCCTTGAAAAAATGCTGAAGGAAACTAGAGAGATGGAAGAAGGAGGGAGTGAGCCATGTTCTTTCAGGTTTCAAACTCGGAGACTAAAGTACTATTTAAAAACAAGCTTTCTCCATTCGCGGGAGAGGAAAAGGAATGTATGCTTTTATTGTTGAAGTCTGAGTTCAGTAAGCTCCTCTCATGTATTAGTCTCTTGCATTAATGTTCCATGTGGAATAACTGACAACAACCCAAACTACATGAGATCTTTGAAATGTTCCATTATTCACTTGACATTGTAAATTCAGATGCTAGTTTTGGTCATCTTCAAAGATGACTACTGTGGTATGGAAACTTGAACAGGATGATCTTTTTTTTTTTAAAGTCAAACTGTTAAAAACTCTAAGCAGCCACAAAACAGGTAACCAGATAGCACCAACATCTTTTTGTATCTTACTCACTTGGAGACAACAGATGACAAGCATCTAGTGAAACCGGAATAGCACAAAACGAACCTTTGGCCTTGCACACCAAGAGATGCACAATTTATTAAGGGCTTGTTGTCATCCTTAGCTGGGATTTCACTGGGACCTGGAGCATCCTTACCTTACACACAAACAGTCTCAAAGAAGCAAACACATGTTTCAGGGCTGTGGCAGACTGGTTGACTTGAAAGAACAGCATGTAAGTTTCAAAGACCCTTTTCATGAGTGAGTTTTGACAGTCAGATTGTTGGAGCTGTCTCTGAAATCCAGAAGAGATGTTATTTAGGATAAGTGGAGGAATGATTCCTTTCCTTCAGAAATATCTCTTACGAACCAAGAACTCCCGAGTAAGAAGACATGGTTCACGTATCATCTCAGGGAAATTTATACATCATTGTCCAAACCCAACCCAACCCAGATAAGACAATAACTAGAGCAAGAAGATGTGGCAGAAAGAGGTTAGGGGTGGATTACTTTGCTTAAGAGGTCAACAAAGATCCCTCCGATTGATGAACAGAGCTGAAGGAATGTGCCTCAGAGAGACCAGGGAGGATTTTCATGGAGTGAGAGTCTTCCGATGGAGCAAAGCTTGTGAATTCAAGGCTGAGAAAGAAGAACGGAGTGGCTGGTGTATGGCTGGGGCCGTGGGGAGAGGATGAGGTGGCAGACAGGCATTGGAAAAGCCTTTCAGCTGTGTGATATTCAATGCACATGTCCATTGAGGTATAAAGAATTATGGGGTTGTGTTTTTCTCCCACTATGTTGGCATTTCACACAAAAACAAGGTTTTCTCAGTGCAATGCAGCTAGAGAGGTTTTATTTAAGAGATCCAATCTTTCCTAGTTCAGTCCTTAAAGCAAGTTCATTTGACTGAATTGTAAAGGTTTTTAATTGCATTATTAAGATACAATTGGGGTGAGAAACTATGCATTCAGAAAGCTCAATTGGAGGGCTGGAGAGATGGCTCAGCCGTTAAGAGCACTGACTGCTCTTCCAGAGGTCCTGAGTTCAGTTCCCAGCAACCACATGGTGGCTCACAGCCATCTGTAATGAGATCTGGTGCCCTTTTCTGGACTGCAGGCATGCATGGAAGGAATGCTGTATACATAATAAATAAATCTTTTTTTTAAAAAAGAAAGCTCAATTGCAACACTACAGCCTAGAAACAAAATATATACCACTTCCTAAGGCTTTAATATATGTTTTGGAATCCTGTATTCCTTTCTCAACTCCACATCTCCATTCCATCACTGATGTGTTCTTTCTGTTTGATGACATCAACAACACAGCAGTCTTCTCTGATTTGGCTTTGGAAGCCTCATGTATGGTGTGGTCTGTTTAGGTGGTTTCTTCTTACTGTTGAGTTATATTCTATTGTGTTGCTAAAACATCTACCTGTTGATGCACACTTCTGGTTGTGTCTGTTTTTTTTGTTATTTAAAATAAAGATGTGACACATATTTGTGTGCAAAACTTTATATGGGTAGGTGCTACTATTCAAATGGTTGGTTACAGGATAGATAAATGATTAACATTGTAACATAAATTTGTTTTTATTTACGTGTATGTGTGTGCATGAGTACGTGTGTGTGTATGTGTGCATGAGTTTGTGCAAGTATATGTTTGTGTGTGTGGTTCACATGTCTGAACATATGTATGTAGGATAGAAGATGGTAGGAGAGTCTCTGGAACTCGTATTACAGGTAGTTGTGAGTTCCAATATAGGTGCTGGGAACTGAACTTGATTCTCAACAACTAAGCTACCTCTCTAGCTTGATAATTAGCTTTTAAAGAAACCATCACAATGTTTTCCAAATTATATTTTCCCCACTTGAACTCTTACTATCACTGAATAAGAATTATAATTTCTCTAAGCATTTGTCAAAACGTGGTACAGCTAGTATTATTAGCACTAGAAATTTTATCAAGTACACCATGGCAACACTTCAACCAAGTTTTATATATAAAAATAAGAAATGATGTTTGGCATTAACAATTTCTTCTTTCAAAAATCTAGTCATCAGTTAAAACATAGCACTGCTGGTCTTTTGTTTTTCCGTTAGAAAATGTGGCATCTCATGGTCACTGTGTGCAGCATCCTTGACAGCACAGCAAGAGGACTTGGGAAGAAAGATATCATTGTAGTAGTAAAACACAAACACAAAGTGTGAGGATTAAGCAAGCATTAGTCAACTTGTTAGGAAAATCTGAGAATCTCATTTTTAACATGCTTCCCATTAATGTGTAAGCTGATTTATGTGAGGTCAACTGATTTCATAAATCATCTTAAAAATATTCTTGACTTCTCATGGTTTTTCCTACTTCTAAAGCCACCATTTTGCAGAAAATGTTCTGACCATATTTACCTGGTGGACTTGAGTGAAGAGAGACAACAGATCCAGGATAGTCAGGCAAACTTCTGTGGCTATATTGGCCTCAGTGTCTACATGGTGGACAATGTCTATTTCATTGGAGTTGCCTACAAAGTACAAATTAAAACAGTGCATCAACATATAAGCCAATTCTCTGTGCTCAGTAGAATATTTCCTTCTATTTCAGTGTTTACTGGTATTTTGATGACTAATTCATAAAATCAAAGTGTCTTTGTTCACCTTCATTTATTTCAATTAAAAGCAAAACAAAACAAAACACTAGATAGAGTCTTAGATCTAAGTGTTCTTTGCATGTATCAGCTGCAGGTTTTCCATTATTTTAAAAATTCTTTTTCTTTAATTCAGACATCAGTACAATCATATTTCTTCTGGAATCAGCCTGTTTAAAGTTCTTGCTTTTGGGCTAAGAGCCTAACACGTGTGATCTCAGCGGACAGTCTACACAAACAGCCTCCTCAGAAAGGGACATTTATTTATAAAGCGTACTTAGAGAGTAAGGCAATATAGATTTTAAACAAGTAATCATGGGCCATGTGTTCATAATTTCCATGTTTCACTACGCCAGGTTCTATTTTTATCTTATTGCTAAGCTAGACTGTGTGCGTGTCCGGAGTCATGATGTCATTGTCACTGCTTTTGGGACATGGACATTTTTATCCTCTTCCCTTAGGGTTAGCAGTAATTACCTGGTTGAGAGAGAGCCCTAACCTCACAACACCAAAAGTACCCAGACAAGCTACCCACAGCCCATACACTGAGTTTCAAATGAAACTCTCCTTTCTTCCTGGTGAGGGCACTGTTTTTTCTTTGTTGGTTTGTTTATTTATCAAGCTGCTCCAGGTGATTCTTTCTTTGAAGAAGTACTTCCAGGCCCATGGCAGACAACAGAAGAGTGACTTCAGTGGTGTGACATTTCTCCCATGTCACACACAATGCATTTCCTGTCCTACACACAGGCTGACAGAACACAGGTCGCCATCTTGCTCTCATTGCTGCTGGCTTACTTACTGTTCATGGTGTTGTCCAACATCTGTAAAAGTTTGGGGTTGGAAAGTGCATTTTTGCCTCGAATTATAGGTAAGGTTTGAGATCTGTGCTGTTTATGCCCTTCGTGACCAGAAGTGGTATGCATCCTGGAACAGAGATGGGAAATGTGGATGACGCTACCCACCAATGCAGTAATCAATATTAATTAAAATAGTGTGCACTGAGACAAATACAGAAAACATCTGTGAAGAAGCATTTTACTGGTAATATTGACTGCAAGCAACACAATGAAAGGACCTTTAAATGCACTAGAATAAACGTATTTAAGCACTAATAATATTACGAAAGCTATATAATGTAATAATGCCACAGTGGATGCCCTTTCTAGCATATTTTATTTTCTTCTTTTTTATTAACAAGAATGTTGTTAAATAGACTCAGTTGAAACCTCTTGCCTGATGTTGTCACTAACTTTATTATATGCTCAGACAACCACAAGGTTACACAAGTTTCAGGTAGACAGGACCTCAAACTGGCCTCATCCATTTGCTTTTAAGCAAATAAGGTCATGGCTATTTTGTAAGAAAAGAGGTAGCAACAGATGTGTTAACCTCACCAAAGCAAGTAAACAAAACAAAACAAAAAACAAAACCTAAAGGACACTCAAAATGTTTGTAACTCATTATTATTTCATGGATTTATAAGACTTTAAGGATGCTGAGTTAACTACTATCTAGGCAGGAAGCATGTCCCCTTGGGTCTTTTTTTTTCCAGAAGCAAAGATAAAATCTGGATTGAAATAACTGAAGTAATCCTTTACTCTCTCGTCTGGTTTTGCATGTGAGAATTCCCACGAGGTATGATCTATTTGGGTCATGCCTCTTGCAGTGGTAATGCAGATGGTATGTAGGAAAATCGCATTTGAGGCTCTAGGTGCTCATCTGAAATGGCAATGACAACAGGCCTTCAGTGTGTGTCTTTCAGTACTCTCAGCACGCCCACCAGCAGAAACTAGCCACTGTGTTTGTGCAGTTAGGAATGCTTGCCACATTTGTCCAAGGAGTGGCCAGGCAGGGAGAAATTTGCTGTCATGTAAATTACCCATAAACAACACCTTTGTGAATGAAGAAGGCAGCCAGTGAGAGAAGCCTTTAAGAATCACACCTCAAAAGGAACTCTGGCTTTTGACCTTGTTACATATTCAAGGCTGTTTGGATGTGGCTGAGCCAAAGGATCAACCTGGGTTGAAGCCTAGGAGAGCCGACTTTGGCTTGCTAGGACTTAGGACATCTGGATCCTGCCTGCATCTATAGGGAGTAATAAGTTTTGGGAAATATGGCTGGGACTTGGGGGGACTGATCTTTTTCTCCCAGGAATCCAGGGGTGGGGTGGGGAATGGGGTTGGGGGGATCCCTGGTTTCTAGGAGAAGAGGCCAGCAGGGGCAGGGCCTGTCCAGCCTATTAGGAGGAACCTTAAGACTTGTCCATAATACATGATTGACTGTGGGGCCCTTAGGTGACTGCAATTGCTATGAAACATGCGGAGCTTTTCTTTATAGTCTTCTCTTCTATTACAGTTCGCAAGGCAGACTCACGATTGCATCTTTTAAATTTGCTTTCTCACTGGAGGCCAATTTCTACAGGTCTCCATGGATGGGAACAAAATTTATTTTGCTGTTTATTGACTACATCCATTTTTCTATTTCTTCCTAAAACTCTTTTCTAAGATATCCACATCACATATTTTAAGATACGCCTGGGAAGAATAAGTCAAACTCAGGAAGGTTTGGGGAAACAATTTTTATTTGTTAGGCCCACAGGATCTTGGAGGTGGGATTTCAGGGCAGGAGATTCTGACTGGCAGGTTAATGAGGGAGCGAGCAGGCTCTGCATGTAGGAACTAGGTAAGCTAACGGGATTTGTGAGCTCATCCATGATTTCTCCTGGCCTCTGACCCTTTACAAAACAATGTGAGCTTCAAGAACACTAAGGAAATCTTATAATTACTCAACAGAATTGGGAGCCACGATCCCAGAGTTTCTTTATCCTACATTGATAAGAACTAAGGGAGCATTTTATAGAAGTCTTGGTTTTAGCTAAATTGAAATGTCTATTATTGTTTTTCCAATCAGGGTGTGCTTTAACTGAGCATAAACAAAGCATAGTCCTTTGTTTTTATTTTAAGCCAGCGATGCAGCTGGAGAAGTATCTAAGAAGTTTCTTCAGACAAACGTATAATGCTACTCAAAACTGCATTTGTTTTTATGTATGTGTATGTATGAGTCTATTTACCCTCGTGCATGCATGATCACAAATAAACAACACATACATGACTTTAAATACTAAGCAAAGGTGATATTACCATTGTGACAAGAGACCAGAGGTCTGGCAGGAAGGGTTGGATCCTTTCAGAGTTCCATTGCTCTGGGCAGACTGCACAAACTTAAATGCTGCAGCGATTTTTCTGCAAGGAACACACATTTCAATCACAGCTCAGCATTTATAATTTTTAAATAAAAACAGAGTGACAAATGACTAGCAATTATTGAATAATAAGGTATTTCATATTCTGTGAATTAATGGAAAGCATGAGGCTAGGAGATGGCGCAATTTGGCAAAGGACTTGCTATGAAAGAAAGCATGGGGATCTGCTTTCTGAACTTCAGCACTTATGTACATGCCCAGGAGGCATGGAAGTCCATCTGAGATCGCGGTTTCAGGGTGCAGAGACTAGGGATCCACAGGCAAGACAGCTAGCTACAATAGCCATATTGGGAAACTCTGGTTTCAATGAAGGGACCTTGACTCAGTACTTTTGGTGGACAGTTGAGGACATCTGATGTCAGCTTCTGATTGGATCCAAACACACAGCCCGACACCACATACATAAGCAAATTCTGGGACTAGGAAATCAGAGGACTTTGAGTGTTCCTTGTGACAAATGATGCCAGTATGAAGTAATTCTAGACAAACTTTAGTTTTTAGCTTCCTGGAGGCATGTTCTTTTTTTTTTTTAAATTTATTTATTTATTATGTATACAATATTCTGAGTTTTCTGTCTGCATGTATGCCTGCAGGCCAGAAGAGGGCAACAGACCACATTACAGATGGTTTTGAGCCACTATGTGGTTGCTGGGAATTGAACTCAGGACCTTTGGAAGAACAGGCAGTGCTCTTAACCACTGAGCCATCTCTCCAGCCCTGGAGGCATGTTCTTAAATAGATGTGTTTCACCCATATAAACTTATCTGTCTGTCTTACTGGAGGCATATTCTTAAATAGATGTGTTTCACCCATATAAACCTGTCTGTCTGTCTGTCTTACTGGAGAATGTTCTTAAATAGATGTGTTTCACCCATATAAACCTATCTGTCTGTCTGTCTTACTGGAGGCATGTTCTTAAATAGATGTGTTTCACTCATATAAACCTATCTGTCTATCTATCATCTATGTATGTATG
>LOEQ01001288.1:107777-177057 GCA_001685075.1 Bramus lutescens
TATCTATCTATCTATCTATCTATCTATCTATCTATCATCTATCTATATCTATCAATCCATATAATACATGTAATGAAGCTCCTCCTCTCTCTGTGTTTGCGTGCATGCACACACCTTCTGGAGGTCAGAGGACAACCTCAGTTGTCAGTTCTCACCTTCCTTGTTTGAGACAGAATTTCTTGTTTACCACTGTGCATGCTAGGCTATCTGACCTGAGAGCATCCAGCAGGAAGGGAATTCTCACAGGAGCACTGTGATTAGAGACCCATGCTGGTCTGGCTTTATGTGAGTTCTTGGGACCCAAATTCAGGTCTTCATTCTTGTATGGCAAGTACTTCAATCACTGACCCATAGTCAAAGCTCCATGAAGTTTTTAAAAGTCTGTATTAGTCTATTGGAATTTAAAACAATTACCTTATTATATTGCGTTTTCCCAGGTATCTAAAATTTTGAAGACAAACACTAGAAAGGGAAAAAGTCACATTCTAATCATTCACATTCTTTGATTTATACATAGCAATTCATCTAAATATATAGAAAGAAAAATAGTAAAATTTCTTTACATATTATATATACTATTGTTGATATTTATTTACCATAGGGCTTCTTTGAATGAAGAGTGGTATAGTGAGCTATTTTGAAAGTTCCAGAAAATAAGTTATTGGATCAACCATAAACTTACTCCAAGATGCTGAAGAAGTCTGACACCTCTGGACTGGGAGCTCTCTGCCAGTAGGCAATCAGAGTCTCTAGAAAGAAACAACATGGCGTGAGACTTTTGGAAATGTAGGTTTTTCTCTTTTGCTCCTTTTAAACTGACTTGAAATCATTCGCTTACCAACTGAAATTGTCTTCATAATATGAAGGAAACACATAAGAAGACTCCTGGTTTCTGCTTGATCTAATTTGTCAAATCGAAGAGTTGACCCAATCAAAGATAAGGGCCTTGGGATCTGGGAATCAAGAGACCAGTAGAGATGAGTAAGGCTGAGAGCATCTTGGCTTGTGATGAAGGCATCCAACGGCTCGGTGGGGCGGGGAGCGGCACCTTTTCACAGTTGTCTGTCTTCTCGCTGCTCTTCTCGGTGGTGCTTGGGTTGGATTCGAGGCTTGCTAAGGATGCTCTGGAATCTGCATGGTTCACTGTAGAAATAGCTATTGATGAAAATGCTGTAAACACAAGCCACAGCACACATATGGTGATGAGACGCATGAGCACAAACAAGAACTAAAATGATGGAGCAGAGTTGCTCATTGTTGAAGCGGAAACAGAATTGCAAAATAGAATCTGGGGTCGACATGGAAGCCATACAACATTTAAAACATTACAACAGTGGCCATGATGGAACTAAAAAAATATTAAACCATTTTAAGTGGATATAAAGTTTGTTCTTTTGATCTCTTACAATGCTTTTAAAAACTAGACAAAGATAACTCTTACTTTAACAAAAGATGATTCAGGGGAAGGAGTGTTTAACTTGACAGTTAATGAGAAATAAGAATGACATTTCCAAAATAGTTCTTAATACAGTCTTTGAAGCTGAGGAGCTATTATATTTTAAGAGGCTGTGCATAACAAAAAGCTAAAGACTGTTTGCAGAATGAAGTAATTTGATAACATCTGAGTGGACAGATCTTTAAGCCAAGTAGAAGTGGAAGTTTCTGGATGACGTTCGAAGAAATATGTTAAAGACTCTAAGTTATATAGTGCGGTGTGCTTTGCTGGGTACATTATACATATGAATTATGAATAGAAAGCACCATGATATACAATGTAAACATTGATGAGCGTTATACGTGAGTGTTCTCAGCAGGCCTTGGTACCTGCTATGGAATTTAAAACATCTTTGGAGAACGATGTATCCACAGAAGTTGCATGCTTCATGGACGTCTGGGTTTGGAATCCTCCGTTAGTGCTTAGATCATCTCTAGATCCCTGAATTCAAAGTGGAGAGGAGAATGAGAATTAGGGTGCTTCGGAATGGTACGTCCACATGCCTTTTCCATCCCTCTCCATTAGACAGTCAGCTTGACATTTTATATTTGAGCAAAGATGTTCCACTGAAGTTGGAAGTGAAAATGAATATTGCCAAAAGCATCATTTTGCTCACAATTTGCTTTTCTTAAGCAATGTTTTCAAGCTTTTATTCTTTTACAATGTCCTTCCTCACACTAGGTCCTAGTCACACCTCTCTGTTTTTTGTTTTGCTTTTGTTTCTGCTTTGTGATCCATGGGGTTTGGCAAGTTATTTGAATAGGCCTGGGCTAGCCACTGGAGCATGAGTAACTTAACAGTGGCTACATCACAGAAGACAGTGAAGCCCGTTTCTCCAGCACCGTTAGCTGCTGCCGTTAGCTCCCCAGGGTGGGTGAGGCCCCATGATCCCCTCCCCATTGATGACTGGATATTTACTGGCACAGTCTTATGTAGGGCCTGTGCAGGAAATCACTGCTGTTGTGAGTTCCTGAGTTAAGAAACCATGTCATATGACAGCATCTCACAGGCCCCTCCCTGATGCTTGGCTGTTACATTACAGCATCTCACAGGCCCCTCCCTGATGCTTGGCTCTTAACATCCCTCCGCCTCTTCTGGCCAATTTTAAAGTGAGGTAACAAAGATAATTACTGAAGAGTAATTGGAATAATTATTGAAATAATTGCTGATATAGTGATGCATTAAATTACAGATGTAATTAATTATCATCATATAATGGATATCAATATGGCTAGGAACTAGATTTGAAGTCCCTATGTAAATGTTTTCTGTTACACAATTTGATGTTAAGGACCCTGTTACATTAGGCACTTTATCCCACTTTTCATATTTGTTTCCCAGAGGCCTGGGGAGCTTGAATAACTTTCTGAAGGCTATAAACATGTTACACGATGCTGATGAGATTTGATCAAGGTCCCTCAAACAAAAACATTTCTAAGGGCATGACCCCAACTTTCAGTAGGTCCTATCTTGGACTGTTACTTGCTTGTAACATCTCACTTTTGTGAGGCAAGGTCTCTCAATGAACCTGGAGCACAAAAGTTTACTAGAGTGCCCAGCCAATGAGCCCTAGGGAATTTCCTGTCTACCTTCTCAGGCCTGAGATCATCAATCATGCCACAGCGTCCAGCCGTTTATAAAGGTGTTGGGGATCAAAGTCAGGTCCTCATGCTTGCACGCTAGTACCTCACCAATGGAACCGTGTATGAACCCTTAAATAGACTGCTATGCTATTTGCCATGCAGGCTGAGTGGAGAACACTCACAATGGGCTACATTGGGCTTGGACTATGTAAGACCCTTAGCATCTGTGGGAGAAAGATGATGGGAAGTAGTAGGTGAGTGATTACATTGGATGTAAGGTCACGAAGACATCGTAGAAGCTGCAAAAGCCATGAAGACTTGGGTAGTGATGCAGAGAATAAAGGGAATAAAAACAGTCCTGAAGAGAGGGCTGGGCCAGACAGAAGCCTCAAGTAGCCATTAGGGAGGAATAGTATTGATGTGAATTCTTGTTAGACGGTGTGGCTTAACCTCTAACTTGCTTACAGGCAGGAAGAAATGGTTTTCTGGGACATAAATACAAATAAGAGAAGTTCCTTTAAAGAAAGTGATTTGGAGAGATGTGCAAACATACCTGATTGGATGTATTCACAGTGAAAGGATACAGGTCCTTCAGGTAGATTCTTGGCATATTGTCCAGCAGCATGCCATACAGGGGCATGTAGAGACTTGCTATCTGTGCCTGCTTCCTCTAAGAAAGGGCAGACGAGAGAAATGATTCACATGAAAATCAATAGACTCAAGGGTTTTATATTCATTTAATGCAGTGAGCCATTAAATGGCGTTTGGGGGAGAGAGAAAGAAAGGCTACTTACAGGTTCTCTGTATCGATCATCGAAAGAATGCTTAGCCATTAGATTTTTTAGGACAGCTAAAGCTAAGTGCCTGATATCTTGGTCCTCCTGCAGGGCAAAGCCGACTTCCCGGAGCAGAATTCCGATTAAGAAGTGTTTGCGGCAAAATTCATTTGTGACTGAGTATTCAGGCATATCTTTGAGAGAAAAAAATGATGTTATTGAAAACCAAATAACCACTTTACGATTACAAAAAGGCAAATTGGACCATTACTAAAAACCCTGCCCCCAAGCAAGAGGGATTCCACAACACAGTCTTGCCACAGAGACGTGGTCTGCGGTGGCTTTGGGAGTGTCTAGTCAGAAGGGAAAACGTTCGCTTACATAAACACAGGCTCAAACCCTAACTCAGCATGGCAATAGCCACAGCCTATCAAATGCCCTGCTCACACCACTGCAGGGGCTAAAATAAAAACATGCTTTGTGTTTGCTGGAATTGAGAAAGGTTCTAGGAAAAGATGGCTCCACTGAGCTCGACCTTGGAGGTTGCTAAGGAAGACCCTGGGAGAAGAGTAAGGTTTACTTTCAGTGACACACAGTTCTGAAATACAGACAGGTGTGTGGGAAGAGACATGTGTGAAGGGTTAGGAAATACAGTGTCTGAAGAGGAGGCATTGGGATTGAGGTTTGAGATATTGGGTGCAGATGCTAGAGAAACCCAAGGACAAATTCAGTATCCAGCACTTAGGTCTGCCTGTAACTCCAGTTCTAGGGGATCCAAAGCTCTCGTTTAGTCTCCGCAGACACCAGACACCCAGGTAGTACACACATATATACATGCAGGCAGATACTCTTAACACTTAAAAATATCCATCTTAAAAATGATAAGACATAAATCATCTATACAAGTTAGTGGCAAAACAAACAAAACAACACCCCAAACCCAAATAATCGTATTCAAAAGATGGTAAAGAACTCGAATGAGCAGTTTTATTGGGAGGACATCGCGGTTCCCCAGTAAGAGGATGAACAAAGTGTTTAATACCACTGATAACCAGGAAAGGGCAAATCAGAGTCCCAAATGAGCTACCGGCTCATGCCTGTCGCAGTGGCTGCTATCAGACAAGCAAATGGGACAGAGTGGAGAAGCAGGAACCTAAGACACTGTCCAGGTGGGCTTGTATATGGGTACAGACAATGTGGGAAGCAGAATGGGGATTCTTCAGATGAGTAAGGCATAACTCCTGCATCACTTAGTAATGCAGCTTGGAGGCATATGCCCATAGGAACTGAAATCAGAACACTTTTTCTTTTTTAATCAATACATAAAAACCATAAAATTTCTTCAGGTGCACGAGGCAGCACGCATGGTTTACATATGTACACACAGTGTTACATAATGTTTAAATAGGCTAAACATATCTATCTCCTAAATATTTGTTATTCTTCTATCATGAGAACATTCAAAGACCTTTCTTCTTGATTTCTGAAATGCACAGTGCACTGTTGTTGCTCACAGTTTCTCTACCGTGTGACAGCTACCAGAACTTCTAACTCTACTGAACTGGAGCTTGCTATATTTTGATCAGCCTTTCTCCCTACCTCCCCTCCATACTTCCCGAGCCTCTCAAAACTATAACTTCTTTTAGAATTACGTGTGAGATCAAGTGTCACTGGTCCTTTATTTCCTGCTGACTTATCTCATTAGAATGAGATCGAGTTCCATCTATTATGCCTCAAATGACAAATCTCATTTTCAATGGGTAAACAGTAATCCGCCTTGCAAGATACGTTTTGTTTATTAGCAGCTGAAGCTCTAGGCTGTTTCCAATTCCTGCCTCCTGTGAATAGCGCTTCAGTGACCATGGAAATGCTGCCTTCTCCAGGACATAGCAATCATAACTTTGTTTAGTTACCCGGCAGTGGGACTGCTGAATCATACAGTAGCTCTGTATCTATTTATTTATTTTGAGGGGCCTCCAAACTGTTTTCACATACGACGTTACCAATTTACATCCCCACCAAGAGCGTGCAAGGGTTCTCTTTTCTTTATACATCTTGTCAGCATCTGCTATTTTAGACTTTTTCTATAAAACCAACATCTTAAACATCTGAAACCCCATATTTGCTGGAATTTTATATCAAAGATAGGAAACAGGGAGGGGGATGTTCTGCTTTTTGCAAATAGTAGAAGAAACTGTGGGAAAAGTGAAAACGGAAATGCAGACCCTTCAGGATCTCATCTGTGGATGTTGGAAAGTTGAGCTCTTGGAAGCATGCTAGAGAAGCAGTTTTGAGGGACTGGGGAGAGGAGAGAAATGAGGGCGGAAACTCTCAGTGACAGAATGAACACATTATGAGAGCAAGTATGTAGCAGGGAAACTCTAGAGAGTAATGATGCCTTCTCCAAGCCATATAGGCCAAGTTGCAAGAAACAAATACGGACATCCGGGAACTTTATTCGTTGTACATATGAGGACAATTTCAGATGACTTGGGGAATTCAAACTTTGCGACGCTTGGAGGATAAACTATGAAAGAACTACAGGAAGGGTATTAAATTCTATGTGACAGGAGAAAAGTTCTGATAGGTGTTTGGATATGTCGGTTATATGTTAACATATAGGCGTTCAGAGAGTCTGTGCTCGTTGACATGAAAATATGGCTCAAGCAGCACATGCAGGTAACATGAAATATGACTATTTACCTGAGGCATGTAACTCCTGAATTGATTCCGTAGGGGTCAGAGGATCTAGATTTGGAGCAAAGAGAGAATAATTTCAGACACACACATACATCCATTAACTAGTTTTACTTACAATATAAATTCAAAATATATTTTAAATTATTTGCTATTATATCACCATTTTTCAAGAAAAGTTAGGTTGTATGTCCCACCCACCCCCAAAATAATTTCATGAACAAAATTATTTTAATTCATAACCTTGTATTTGAGAGCCAGGTTTTTATACCAAAAATCTGCCCACTATGAAATATATAGCAGATTATCAGGATGTTTTTCTGTTTTTTTTTTCTTTTGAACTGAGAATGAATAGATGGACTCAAAATGATAAAGGTTTGATCTCCTGAATACCTTATCCAACATATCTAGCCAAGAATAATGTTGTATTAACTTAAAAAAAGAAATTCTCCTTCTCTTCCTTCATCCTCTTTCATCTTCATCTTCCTCCTCTTTCCCTCCCCCACCCCTTATTATTTATTTATTTATTTTCTTCAGTGTTGGGGAATCAAATCTCAAGCTTCATACATTTTAAGCAAGGACTCCACTACTGAGCTACACTTTAAGTACAAGTAAAAGAACATTCCAAGGGAACAAAAAAATTCAAAGTGTTATTGTTCAACTTAAAATTTCTCCTCTTTCTCTCCACTACAGAATATGTTCAGTATACTAGAAAAAGAATGGTATGATGCTTATAGATTGTATTTGAAATGAGAATAGCCACGTATTTCTAGGCCTGGTGCTGTGACTTGCCTTCTGTGCTGTCAGTGAAGTTGCCACAGGTATGAGGAGACCCTTTGCCGTCTTAATTTCTGGTTTCTTGACCGTTAACACGGCAGTGTAAACAGGCTCACAGTCTAACGGAAGTGTAACCAGTCCACCGGTCTGACTTCAACACCCTGACTCAATTTCAGTATTCTCTTTGTGTTTTGATGCTCAATTAGTCTCTGATGTTTATATTCTCTTATGGTCTTCCCCACAGACACATACACATGCACATAGAAAGGTTTTAAATGTGCATTTTATGTGCAGTATTTAAATATAATAATGTACATCAAATTTAGTAAATGAAGTGTGCTCCATTCTGACGTCTTCACCTAATCTCTTTCTCTCTCTAGCCTAGGAGTGTCAAGAGTTTATAATGTTCTTCCCTCTCTCCCTTTCTTTCTTCATTTCCTTTTTTCCTCCCTTCCTTATTTGCTTCTTTCTTTTCTTTCTTTGCACAACTCATTTGTAAGAACTTCATTCTAATGTAATTATGCATCTTAATTAATAACCTCCACTGAAATTATACTCGCAACCTTTTCCTCGCTATTAGATATCAAAATCAATGGAAATTTGCCTTTTGGAGCTAGTAGGATTCTAGGTTATGGTTAGACCCTAATTTAACCTGTAAGCACCACCTGCCCAAAGACCAGGTTAATTCCTGAATTCTGGGAGTTGTAGTTCTTGAAAATAACAACAAAACCTTATGGGAAAGTATGGTGGCCTATGGGTTTTGTCCATATAAGCCCTGACAACCTGTGTCTCAGAGCACTCAGCTGGGAAGTACCCAGTAGTCGTGCTGACCAGATCACATCTTTGTCGGTATATAATATTTTAATAAAATAGTTTGCTTTAATTTGGTCAAAATGGTAGAACTGGCTTTGCTCCAGTGAATATCAGAATTAACCGGCTTTGATGAAAAGGGTAAGAGAAATACAGAGTTATAGTCATCAACCATATGGGGAAACTTCTGCATTTTTACCAGATTATTAGGCTTTCATACCCATGTTACATCTTTAGACTGAACGGTTAAGGAAACTGGAGAACAGAGGCAGAATAAACCACCAGCCACAGGAGGACTTAGGAAACCATTGGGACTTCTTACCTGGAATGTTCGCTGATCGTATTGGGAGGCACAGAGGAATGAAGTGCTCATGTTGACAAACTTCTTGAAGAAAATCAAACTTATACTGGCATAAAGTCTGAAATAGAGGCAAACAGCTTGACTATTGTTTGCATAACAAAAATGTTCATAAACACAAGCAAAAAAGATGTACACTTCAATTTGACCCCTACAAAGAAGAAATAGCTAATTTTCTATGACCACCAAGTAGTTCTTTGGTTTGAAAGGGGCTGCTTCCTCAGAAGTGCTTCTTGTAGCCACACTCCTGGTCTTGGTACACTGCTCAAGGCCACCTTAGGAAAGGAGACCAACAGGAATCCCCATTCAGTTTCTTTGAGAGAAAACCCCAACCCACGCATTTAGCTCTTTTTATTTATTTTCTTTTTGTGTGTGAATGAAACTTTTATTTACACACTGTATCTAGAAGCAGATACATACATTTTTATACAATTGGTTTCCAAAAAAATGTGCAAGAAATTACTATAATTTGCTTACAAACCAAACCACATATTAAATCAATGGACTTTGTATAGTTCGTTCTGTGGTGTTCTCAGTACAGATGGTACACGCCTGATTTGAAACGTACAAAGTGTAAACTACAGCAATCCAGACTGCAGGTATTAATCTCACAGCACACCAACTATGAGACTTATTTACCCAACATGAATACATACTGTTAGGAAATTTTAAGACCGCCTCGTCCTCTCTCACTGGAGAATTTGGATCACTTTTTTTTTTAAAAAGCATATTTGCCTCATGATATTATGACTTATCAATAAAAAGGTTATTACAAGAACTTCACAGGATTGAAAAAGTATTAAAAGAAACCAAATTTTTTATTATTAGCGTACCAATAACTTTAGGTCTTTAAAGTTATTTGTGGAACTGGCTATTGTTCTTCATTAAAGAATATCCAACAAGGGGCTTGGAGAGATGGCTCAGTGGTTAAGAGCACTGACTGCTCTTCCAGAGGACCCAGGTTCAATTCCCAGCACCCACATGGCTGCTCACAACTGTCTAAAGATCCAGTTGCAGGGGATCTGACACCTTCACACCAATGCACATACAATAAAGTTAAATAAACCATAAAAATTAAAAAAATAAAAAGAATGTCCAACAAAATTGTCTATTGTCATCTCACTATCTAACACTACACATTCAATGAAAAAAGTTCATATTTAAATCAAAATACATTATTTTAAATCATTCATAAAAGTTTCTTTCATATGTAATGTGAAATTCACAGTAATTGAAGTTTGCATTCTTGAAAGCAGTTAGAGATATTAAGCACTAGAAAAGAAATTGTGTAAACCTGTAAGAATTCCAGTACCTTTCATCCTGTCTCAGTTATACTGGCCCAGACACTATGGCATATACTTTATTTTATCTCCTTTTGCCAATGAATTAGCCTTTGGTACATCATTTTATTCAACAGCAAGATGCCAGCCATATGTAGTTGTCATTTTAAAATTATTTTTAGTTCTGTGGTTATTTATCATGATTTGTTAACCTATTTTTTCAGATTATTGTACCATGTACAGAGAAAACAAGGTACTTTTCAAGTATTTTCTGTAGCTCTCATATTTATAAAAATGTATTAAGTGTCTTAGGAAACCCCAAAGTAAAAAACTTCCAAACTCCAGCCTCTTTGGTGGTGAAATACTTAAGTAAAAAACCCGATTCACTTGTCACAGATGGACGCAGCTTCCCTGCTTGCTATTTTCTTGCCTTAACCTAAGAATTTTAAATGTGCAGATTTAAGAATGACTTAAAGGTTGTGTTTGTATCATCTAAGTTCTAAGAATCCCAGAAAGTCAACCAACTTCTTTCTAAGCCAAGATACAAGCCAAGGACTTACTCTTTCTCTTTCCTACAAAGCCAATACTTTCCCATTTCCCACTTCTGTCAAATGGATGTCTTGGCTTCAAAAACACAAAAATATTGGCAATACACCTTCCCATGAATCCAATTTCTCAATAATTGCTGGGTTTTGTTCATAACCTATCAGAAACTGATGATTTCAAATTGAATTAGAAGAGGTCATATTAAGCATTTCACAAATTATGTATTTGGCTTATTTTATAATGTGTTTCTTGTGTGTGCTCAGTCATGTCATGTGAGTGGAGCTCTCCAAAACATCCAACTCCAATCACAGACCAGACGGCGATAATGAGGAGGGGGGGTGGCTACAGTCACGGAAGACAATGGTACATATTTCTGAAGTGGAGTCAACTTCACACACCACTAGTTCCTAGTGTCATTTAGCTCCCCATTTTCCCCTTCCTTTGCAAAAAGGCATGTCTTTTCCATCACATCTGGATTTGGACAGTGAGTCACAGAATACAGACTTGGCCTAAGATAATTGTAGTTCATGTCTTATGATACATCAGTAGGAACAGTTAGTATAGTCATAATGGTTTTATATCCTCTCTCATGTACGATAGACAACCATTCTTTAAAAGCAAGCTAACTTGCCACTACCATATTCACTATCAGTTTACAAAAAATACCTCTTTACCTCAGATTGGAATTCCATTTTCTGACAACAGCATTTAATAATGTAGAAAATTGACATTTCAAACAAGAACAGTATTGGATGTGTCCTTTTGTGAGCACATGTACACATGTGAGCAAGTGTATAATTAAATTACACATACATTAATTATTCTTCACTAAAATAAAAAAACAGCATTTAATAATGTAGAAAATTGACATTCAAACAAGAACAGTATTGGATGTGTCCTTTTGTGAGCACATGTACACATGTGAGCAAGTGTATAATTAAATTACACATACATTAATTATTCTTCACTAAAATANTTCAAACAAGAACAGTATTGGATGTGTCCTTTTGTGAGCACATGTACACATGTGAGCAAGTGTATAATTAAATTACACATACATTAATTATTCTTCACTAAAATAAAAAAACAGCATTTAATAATGTAGAAAATTGACATTCAAACAAGAACAGTATTGGATGTGTCCTTTTGTGAGCACATGTACACATGTGAGCAAGTGTATAATTAAATTACACATACATTAATTATTCTTCACTAAAATATGTCATTTTATCTTCTGAAAAATACATAGGTCTAGTAAAAACTATACTTAAGTGGAGATTATTTGCATTTCATGCATGATAGGAACACAACCGAATATTCTTTAATGAAGTAGTTAAAAGGACCATTGGGATAGAGTTAAGGCTAGTCCTCAAATACAGTTTACAGATATGGGTGCATCTATAAAAAACCAGAAAGTTCTCAAATAAATAGCAATGTGTATCTCAAGGTCTCAGAGAAAGAAGAACATGCTAAACTTCAAAGGAATAGGTTACAAAACTAATAAAGGTCCAGGGAAGAAATTGATGAAATAGAGACTAAAAGAATAAAAAAGAGAATCAACCAAAGAGTTGGTTCTATGAAAAGATTAAATATGATTGCCACACATTTATTCCAACTAACAAAAGAAAGGAAAGAAGCTCGAAATTAATAAAATTAGAGATAAAAAGAGAATACACACAATGTACATGCACAGCACATACATACATACAAAGTATGTGATGTCCATACAAAGTACAATGAATGTAATATGTATGTACATGCAAAGTGCATACATATAAAGTACAAAAATGTCCTTTGAAATCCAGTACAATGAAATCCAGAAGATTGTTAGTAAATACTTTGAAAATATAACCCTGGGACATCTAAAATAAACATGTTATTAATAATACATTATCTAATAAAGTTAGAGCAAGAGAATATAAACAACTTAAATATCCATAACAGTCAACGAGACTAAAATAGTCATAAGAAGCCTGTCAAAAAAGGAAAGTCCCAAACCAGATAATGTAGAGCTTATTTTATGACTTGCTAGGTCACTGTGTCAGTGACTCGGCAAACCATTACTTCTGTCCCTGGTTGTCCTTACCTTGAACTCCCCAGAGGAGAACATGCTGATGTAATTGTTCACCATCTTAAACACAAATCCCCGGTCCATAAACGTAAAGCAGCGCTAAGAAGATAAAATTTCAATGTCAAATCTTTTTGCTTGAGGGATGTTAGAAAAGATGATTATATATTGGAGCAGAGTAATGTTTAATTAAGTGTGCCATGTGTCTTTAAAAAAATATATAAAGGACGTCAGGACACCCATTTACATTTAGCAACTAATTAAACTTCCACAGATACTATAAACACCTGAAATTCTAAATGTGCACTAACCGGCTGTTTAAAATATTGCTTGGAATTTTGCAGAGAGATATTTTAGACTTTCTCTTTCATATAGAAAGTTGTCTGCTTCGTAATTACCTGATTACATTTTTATTATTGTTTTTAGCACATTGATCCTGGAGTTGTGTGGGTGGAGACCATCTGCTATACACCCTGGGCAGGATGGAAAGTGGTTAAAGGGCCAGCAGTCTTCATTCTCATTTCTTCAACAGGGGCTGTTCTCTATTTCATCCAAGGAAGCATACATTTGAAGAGAAGAGAATATCCTGGCATTTCAATCAGGGAACTGTTTGTGTCTTGCTTAGTCTGTTGTCAGATTCTCCCAATATAACCAGGAAGATCTTAGGTCAAATTTATAATGGACACATTGATGATTATGGAATATGTCCTTCATTCAGCATTTGGCAAAGCAACTGTTTTTACCAGTTTCCTTTTCTCTCTGGACTCTGATCCTTTAGCTCGGTGTTAGGAACTGGCTTAAGGTGAGCAGTAAAAATGATTGTGTGGGAACATTCATTTTAATCACCCAAGTATAGGTTATCTAGCCAATCAGATTAGATAGGAAGACATTCCCTTGTAGAAATGGGCTTAGCTACCCCCTTTTTGTTTAGAATATTTTAAAACACATTGGTTAAGATCTCAGGTCCACTTCATCATATATCAAACATTTTCAAATGGATTTCAAAAGCTAGCTGAAATAAAGCAAGGCCAGTCAGGCAAAGAGGCAGGAAATGGACACTGAAGAGGAAAAGCAATTCTTGCCTTGACACTCTGCTGCCCAAAGAGGAGCACTTGAATAGGGGTGTGCCAGAAAGAGTTGAGACCCATTTTGTTAGGAAAAGCAAAAGAATAAAAAGAAAAGGAGAAAGCAGAAGAGCTGTACAGGTTCCTGTGAAGTGGATCCACGTGAGAGTCATCTGCTTTAAGGAGAGAACAATAAAAACACACCAGATTTTGGCACAACAGTGTGAAAATGGTGCTGTGTCATGACGGAGGTTGAGGGAAAATACCTGGAAACACAGAGCATGTTTATACCTTCGTGGTGCTTCCAGAGAATCTGTTCTCTTGCTGATTGGAAAACAAGTAGTACAATTAAGGCATTATAAACTTCCCATCATTAGATTCCAATGACTGATGGTATTTACGGCTTAGATCAGGAATGCCCCACCCCCACCCCATGCTCATGTTTTGAGCAATCAGTCCCTAGGCTATGTTGTTATTTTGAAGACTGTGGACCTGAGGCTTGGCTGGTGGGAGTTGCTAGGGGTGGGACTCTGAAAGTTCTACCCCCCTTCCTTCTCTTTCCTTGTGTCATGCGTACGAGCTGTCACCCACTCCTGACACCAGAGCACAGTAGTTCTGCTTTGTCTTCCCTAGGAAGACGGACGGTGACACTCTGAATCCAGGAGTCAACAAATCGCTCCTTAAGTTGCTTGTGACAGCCAGGAGGATTATTTGACTATTGACCACTGAGGAGGAATTACACAACCAAAAGTGGGAAACATGGCTATAAGTAACAGATTGCTGGCAGGAGTACAGAGATTTATAATGCAACGCCGAAGGGGCAGTGCTGGGTGACAGAGCCCAGGGCTCCTCAGTTCCTGGAACTGGAACAAATCAAGACTTTCAGCTTATGTTTTCCAAGTCTGGTTTTATTTCCCTTTCTTTGTCTCTGCTACTTCTAACAATCATCCCAAAAGAATTTCTTGTCTTCTGTGTCAGTAAATGCCATTAAATTAGAAGTATGTGTGCATGATGGATATTTATGATACAAAACATGTTTCCATTCACAAACTTTGTGTGTGTGTGTCTGTGTGTGAGATCATCCTGGATTTATTGCTGTTGCTATTATTAGCTATATGTGCTTATTGTCAAACTATGCTTTGTCACCATTACCATTTGCTTTTTCATCTTGGCCATTTTCCATTGCCTCCACATGAAGTTATTCGTAGACAGCAATAACCTTTGTAGAAACACACTACAGATGAACAGTTGTCTTTTTGAACAAGGACCAAGCATCTAAGCCAAGAGGAGTATATCTGGAGTCTTCTACCTCTCTTAGAAAATTGCTTAGTCGTCTTTTTTCTTTCAGTTTAGGGAATAATATTACAGATGCTTCCTTAAATGTATTTTGTGTAAAAGTTGGACTGTATATAAATTTGTTCATCAAATTTTCTATTCTGTCTAGCGCTTCCAGTATGCTACCAGCATAGCGGAACATTTTATTCTCATGGGCCTTCAAGTGTAGTAGAAAAGGCATTCATTTCCCTTTTAATGCAGACCATCTTTTTCTTCTCCTTGAAAGGAACAATTATTAAGGGAGAGGAATAGGAGAGCATAGGTGCAGTGAAAGTAGAGATGGGAAATTGTGGGAAGAAGGATGTAAGGAGATAGCAATTTGATGGGATTGGAGAGAGCAGAGGCAAGGGGAAAGTTTAACCAGAATGAAGTGTGCATGAAGAAGCTTTCTTGGAAACCAAGGATTTTGCAACCCAAGTAAAAAGTATAAGAGGAGGTAAGAGAACACACATGATATGAAATAACAAGGGAGGAATTCTGGGAGCTAAAGGTTTAAGTGAGGATTGGGGCAGTCGGGTGAAGGGAAAGACGGTTATGGGGGGTTGATTGAAGCTAAGGAGGTCTGAAAAAACCTTACGAATTCCTACTCGTTTGTGAACTAATTGGAAATATAATTAAAAACAGCTTCATACTCAAATTGATCATTTTTCTATGAATAACTTGATATTTTCAACTGGCTAAAGAAAGCCAGAGGCCACATAAGAAGAGTGCCATGTTCTTGAAGTGACTCGGTGGTGTTATCTCATCAGTGACTGATCTAAAATGTCAAATCACAGACAGAAATTCTCAAGAGATGACATCACTACTCCTTTCCACATCTCCTCTTACTGATTAAAATCGTTTAGGAACACCATGACTTGACAACACTTGGATGCACATTTTAATCTAACCTTTATTTTTCTCTAACGACCTCCGAGTCAGGTTGAAAATGCAAACAGATTTCAAGAGGCGAAATGTGGAAGTGGACGTGTTCACCTTGCTGCCGGAGACTTCATCATAAACAGAGAGTAAGCTAATGGCCTCCAGCATGCCTTGCAGCCACAGTCGAGGGGACCTGGACAGACCTGTGGTCTCACATAACTGTACCTTAAGGAATCTGGCGACGCTATGGTTTGCCTGTTTTGTTTCCTCAGGAGCTTCCTTGTATTTCCAAATCACGTGGTCGCACAGGCCCATCACCAGATTGTCTAGTTCACTTTGGTAAGACTCCGGGAATCTTTGAGCTCTGGGAAGCTAAGGAAAGAATGTCACATTCATCATGTGTTATGTGAATTAACCAAGCTGGGACAAGCAAACTGAAAGACTCGCCTTATTTTGTAGAACGGCAAATCAAAGCAGCTCTTGGACAACTTGAAAGCAGTAATAAAACTTAAAAGTCTTTTAAGTCTCAAGGTCATAGTTCTGCTGTTTTTATTAAATGTTCCTTTCTAGCTTGATTGGTAAATTTATGCTTTTTCATTAAAAACTATCAATCTCAAATACTCAAGCAACATGTGCAAGGTAAAATGTAAATAATCTTATGCACTCATATATTCATTTACCTCTCTTGCCTCCCAAGAAATTGCTATTAAACTTTAAATAAAACATATTAATTTTAAAGTGAGTATTATTTCAAAATAATTTTTAGTCAGATAACTCCACTTATCTCAATTTAGAATGATTTTTTTTAAAATACAGGAATCTTCCCCCCCTAAAATTATGAGTACTCAGCCTTAAAAGAGACATCTATAGCAAGGCTCCCTTTTCATCCAAGCCAACATCACAAAAGAAGGGTGGAAAGAACTTAAACCATGGAAGATTGGGAAGGGTGTCGTGAAATGTTGCCGTCAGATATGACACTGGAGGACTGGGAAGGATGTCGTGAAATGTTGCCGTCAGATATGACATTAGAAGATTGGGAAGGGTGTCATGAAATGTTGCCGTCAGATATGACATTGGAGGACTGGGAAGGGTGTCGTGAAATGTTGCCGTCAGATATGACATTGCTATGGCTACTGTGGTCACACAGTGGGTATAGAAACCTGTACAACATTGGACCCTTAAGATTTCAATCATGGAGAGAGGAAGTGCCCATGAGGCCCTACTTCACTTCCTAAGGAGCGAATGACTGTTAGTGGATGCTGGAGGAGGGATGTAATTTTGTCTAATGTTGTAGTCTATGAAAGACAAGATGGGAAGAAACAGGGGAAAGTAAGGGAAATAAGAGAGGGTAATGGGAGGGGTAAATATGATCACAATATAACATATATATGTATGAAGTTGTCAAAATGTAAAGAAATATGATGATAATGACTATCCAGGGGATGGCTCAGTTGGTAAATTGCCTGCTTTGGAAGTGGGAGGAACTGTAAAGGCTGGGCATGGTGGCTTGCTTCTTCAACCCTATCACAGGGGGTTCTTGGAGCTCATGGACCAGAGGGTGTAGCCAAACACTGAGCTCCAGCTTTAGAGAGAAACCATCTCAAGAAAATAACTTGAAGACTGATTGATGTCAACCTCTGGCCTCCACATGAACTCACACACATGTATTCCTGCAAACACACACACATGTACTCACACACTACTACATGTACATTGTATACATATAAAAACAAAAATGTAAAAACTTATGATAAATAAGCAAATAACGGGTGGGAATAGTTACTGGTCTGTAACAGTTTCTGACATGGATTTTAGTGAGGCCTAAACCCTTTGGCTCCAGAATTACCACAGATAAGAAATATCAAAAGCCAAATAAATGAAAAAAATGTCAGGGTCCTCCTGACACTAAACAGAAGAGTTTGGATGTGAAATTATATAGTATTTAATAGAATTTTATGTCATGTTAGGATGTTGTAACAAAAGGGAAGAGTTGGAGGTAGCAGAGCTGTCTCTTAGGGTTTATATAGGCCTTTCCTATATGGTCGATAGACTCTCTCATCTCTATAAGTTTGCTTTACCAATTATTGCCACTGCATTTGGAGTTAGAGTGAATTGTGTAATTTTCAGCTGCAAGCACCCAGCCTTCCATGCTGTAAGAATACAAAACATGAGGGTTGTTATTACAGGGGTTGCTTTAAATGGAGACTTAATAATGGAACTTTGGGGCTAAGCATTCCATAATGCCACTTGTATTTTGGAAGCCTCATCATCATTATTCTTTGTATGCATTTAAAATTTATTGTGGAAATCATACAAATTGATGAAAGATACCCAACCTAATAAATCACATATACCATTTTCATTCTTCTTCATATATCTTGGGCAATAAGGATAAATAATTTACCATTACAAAATCAGCAATCATTTATTTGTTTATTGTGTTTGTGTCTGCGGGGAGTTTTGTGTGTAGACAGGCATATTAATCTCAGGTGTCTTCTGGGGCCATCCTCCTCGTTTTGTGGAATGCTATTTCTCATTGGGACCTGATGCTTGCTATTTACTATGCTTATTGGCCAATGAGCTCCTGAGAATCCCTGCCTCCACTTTCCAGCACTAGAATTACAAATATACGCCACCACACCTGGACTTATATATGGGTGCTAGGACTCAAACTTGTGTCCTTGAGTTTTTGCAGAAAGCACTTTGCTGACCGGGCTAGCCCCCAGCTCAACAAATAATTTTTAAATAAGTGAAACACATTTGTAGGTTCCTCTTTGGGTGTTCTTAATTTCTAAGACTCATGATATATACCAGAGCTTATATTTTCTCCTTGGAGAAAAGAACAAATGCCATAGATTTTGGTCTTCTCTTTCTTCCTCCCTCTGTAAGGCTTCTGTTGAAATTCTACTTGGAGTGGTTGCTTGACACCCACCACCCCATCTAAATGCTATCAGAGCTTTGGTCAAGATTCCCTCTTCAGTCCCTACAAGTCTGTACTGTAAGCATGGTAGACATGAGAGTGATTTGGATCTAGATAGGAATATAATGTAGATCCTGTGTCTCCTCCTACTCTTAACCCAAAGGTGTGTGGTATGGTAATGCACAAGGAATGTTTTCAACCATTTCCCTGGATGAATATCAGGACAGCTTGAGGTGAAGGATAGCAGAGAAAGGGAGTGAAGCTCAGAGACTCCCAGACTGCAGAGCTGGAGAGAGAGAAGGACCCAGAATCTCAGAATCAGTCTGTGCCTGAGAGCTGTCTCTTTGCCTCTTATATTCCTCTCTAGTGCTGGGATTAAAAGCTTGCATCACTACCGCCTGGTTCCTATGGTAAACTAGTGTGGTTACTGGGATTAAAGGTGTGTGCCTCCACTGCCTGGTCTTTAAGGCTGACCTGTAAGGCTGTTTTACTCTCTGATCTTCAGGCAAGTTTTATTTATTAAAATACAAAGAAGTTAGGACCAGATTACTTTACGATGAGGATGTTTGTATCTTTAAGTAGGCACAATCCTGTCTCTGACCTGAGTTAACTTTTACATACAGTACATATGAATTAAGAGGAAGCTAAATTAGAGGAAAGCTTCCAAAAACTCTACTGAGTAACTTATATGCAGTAGTGATTCTATCTATTTTTTTTTCTCCCAAAGGCCTTATGGACATTTACAAAGGCTATGGATGCTGGAAAGAGGAGACATTCACACACTTGAAGCCCTACTGGACACAAGATCTACATGATATTCCTATCTAGATCCAATCACTCTCATGCCTACCATGCTAAGAGTACAGGCTTGCAGAGACTGAAGAGGGAATCTTGACCAAAGCTCTGATAGCATTAGATGGGGTGGTGGGTGTCAAGCAACCACTCCGAAGTTATTTACCTGGTCCCAAATGTGGCGTTTATGTAGAAGGAACTGACATTTGGTTAACACTGAACATGGAGCTCGTTCTTTGGAGCTGTCCTTGTGAAGATGTCAGAGGGAGCTCTGACACTGCCTTTTCCACACCAGGAAGGCAAGTCGGGACAAAATTCCTGATCTGCCATGCACACCACATGCAATACTGTTCTGATGCTACTCCTGGTAGTGGTGGCGGCGGTGGTAGGTGGCAGTGGATGCTAGTGCTCCTCTCTTGGCTCTATCCAAATGCGGGCTGACAGGGCTGTGTGAGAACTAAAGGCATTCCCTTGGGTGCTCACGGGTGGGTCCTCATTCACCGACTGTGACTGTGATCACAGATCACGTGGAGTGTGACCTTGACAGTGATTTTGGCTGCTGAAAAGTGAGGTTGACAGATATTCAGATCACTGTGGAAGGAGGGCCAGGGTCACACTCTCTGGTGGGTCACCAAGAACTTCCCAGCTATTAGTTAGGGTGAGAGGACTTGGAATGGATTGTAGAGGGAGTTTAGCTAAGCTTCTGAAGAGACTAGCCGCTGTGATGGGAGCTGAAGTTAATTCCATCAACCCCTCCTCTTCTAAGAGAGGCCTATGGGGGTGGTGGAGCAGCAGATTCATGAGTATATGCAATGTATCATGATAACTGTGGACCGCAGAAGTCCAGATATTTCTTTAACTAATAGAAACCATGTAAAAAGCTGCCATATCCTGATGTGGGAACTCTTTCAGCTAATTGCCTTTAAGATACTGGTCCACTTTGGGCATGGTCTCATGCACTATTAAATGCAGACAAAAAGCATGTGAGGATCTCTTGGCTGCTGGATTCAGTTTCAGGTCCCAAAGTATGCAGATTGCTACCCTTTCTGTGAGTTTATCCCCAAATAGATAAACCATTGTTATACTCCATTCTGGGCAAGTGTGGAAAAATTTCATACTGCAACAATATCGCAACCCCAATCAATCACTCGAGGCTTCTTCGATTCAATGATGGAGCTGGCTGAGGCTTGGCAGCAGGATCTGTGCAGTGCCCAGTTCCCTCAACGAGCATCCTCTGCTTCCAGATGATGCACTGGCCAGGGTGAAAGCTTCTTCAGTGCCAGGCTCATTTTAACCAACCCCCTTCCTTGTCCATTTTCTCTCATCGGTATCAGAGCTGCCTCCCTCTTTTCCCATTTGCCCTTTAGAATTACTTCTCCCCAATAGACCCTTGCATTTGTAATTTTGTCTTGGCGTCTGCTTCCGAATGGGCCTTTATTAACATGAGTGATCTTTTCTTGTACTTACAAAGCAATTAACCTAAATTGCTAAGGCTTTACACAGCCAATAAAAGTGGAACTAATGAGAGCGTGTTCATTAGTGTAATTGTTGCATGATATTACAGTGCTATATTACCTATAATCTTACCTGAATTTTATTTGTATCAGTCAAGTGCTGTGCCATTGATTTTAGAATAATTGCAAAGAAGAACCAAGAATGCTACAAGAGAAAAAGAGAATAAAAGATTTATTAATCTATGTAAAATAATAATAATTATGACCTTTATAATACAATATTGCTACATTTTTTTACCTTGAAGTAAATGAGTAAGTTAATTGGGCCAGGGCTGTAATGCACTCTCTGTTACCTTAGGATGACTTTTATGAAAGTTGTAATTGTCATTGCTCACAAAATATATTTCAAATATATATATATAATTATATTATAACATATACTTATATATTTAATAATATCAAAATTGAAGCTAAAGGGTAGACAGTTTACTTGAAATGACTTTCTGTGCATTTGTTCATGAAAGATTTCTTCATGAAATATTCTGTCTGCTTCACTTAAGTTTACAAAACTAAAATAAAGCTCTTGTGGCAGGCTCACCCTCAGGCTCTCAATTTTGCGCTAACTTTCTATGTGTTAATCATTTTCCCACCCACATTGAAGGTGTATTTCCTTTATTCTAGCACTGAACTCCCCATAAAAACTGCTATTTCCTACCTATTCCCCTGAGACTGCCTTTTTAAATGAACAAAGGTTGCTTAGCGCCTCGTTAGGGAGAGTCATTAGCATGGGGTCACATTAGATCACTGCATCTCATATTCAGCCATCATGAACCTCGTTGCTGTACTGTCACAGGGCATTTGGATCACATCCAGTTTTGGGCTGGTTCAGTGCTGGGGTAATTAGCACTTTGTAAATCATCACCTTGAGCCCAAGGGATTGGCTTAGGTGAAGTGTAGGAGGTCTGATGTCCATTCTAAAGAAGCAGATATGGCTTAGGGAAGGGATCACTTCACCGAAGAAATCAAAGTGTCTGCTTGGTAGTGAAAGTGAAAGCCACACTATTAGGAATATTTAAGGAATCCAAGGCATGCTGCAACCACCTCCATCTCCAATTCTGTCCCCAAAGCACCTTCAGTCATTATACCAAATGTTCTGTCATTTGCTTCCATTTTCAGCAGACTCTCTCCACATCTATGGTGGTCCATAGGCACGGCACAGTGCTCACGGCTTCTCTAACTTCATTTAACCCCTCCCAACCTTGTCCACAATGGTGCTCTTGGACTCAGAACTGTGTTACAGCCTTACCGAACAGGTAAGGCCTTTCCTACCCCTGCAATGCTCTACTCTAAATTCCCCATGGCCCTTCTCAAGTGTCTCCTCTCTCAGGTCACTCGCCTACCCTAGTAGAGATGCAAGTCTCCCTTTTTGTTCTCTGAGTGCTCATTCCTTTTAACTGTTCCATGCATTCTTTTCCCATTCAATTTGCCAGCTACATCTAATTATGTTTAAATCATATCAACAGCTCATTTCCCCCAATAAGCTTCCAAAGGCATGGAATTTAGTCACTGCTCTAATGCATGTGCTCAAGTGCCTAGGAGTCTGACTGCTTCAAGGTAGGCACCTGAAAGATACCAACTGAATAAATACAATAAAATTTACTCAGAAGGCTGCTTAAAAAAACTACTTGGTTTGTCAGTATTAGATTTTTGTGAACTTATGTTGATGGCTTATGATGACATATTGTCTTTCTAGATGTTTGCAATCAGTTGAATCCAATCACATGAATCTGTTAAGTCACAATAGACAAAATATTTGCATCTAAATTCAGGGTTCCAACGTTGAATTATAGGCTTTTCATGGTGTCTTCTTCATGTCCCCATAATGTTTCAATGCCATTACAATCCTTTCTGAAGTATTTTTTCTACTGTAAAGCCGTCCAAACTTTGTGCTATACTTACTGTTTGTGAATAGTTATTCTGTCTTTAGATCAAAGCACTAAACTCTGGTGTAACCTGCTCCTCTCTGTTTCTTGATATAGAAGACCCCTCTTTTTCTTGATAATTTGTTATAATTCAGTTTTGATATGAAATTTATTTTAGAAATTAAGGAAAATGACTTGTGGAAATTAGTGGGTCTTGTCACCTTCTAGTGATAGAGTTCTGTATCCACTGCTAGCAACTTACGTACTATTATGAAGAATATTACCTTTAGGACATGCTTGACTATTGTTGAATCATTTGACTTCAAAAGATCACTCAAATTTTTCACCAGTTCCTCATGTATCGTTCTCTCTTTGTAGGATATGGTCTTGAATACAAACTGAAGAAGACCCAGAAAAATGAACAAAGTTAATTACTCTTAAAAGGCTCTGAAGATTATCCTACACAAATTGCTCATCTCTCATATTCAACTGCTTGAATCATCTTTAGTCATGGAGTCGGTGGAGGCCTGATGATAAGAGTAGGGGACACTGGCTTCTATTTGGGGTCTTTGCAGAAGTAGGGCCTTGCTCATCTAAGCTCCCCTTGGCACTCTTTCTGTAGAAATCAAGAGAAAGGGCCAGAGAGCCGTTGAGCAGGGTCAAGGAATCATGGAGGGCTTGAACCCACCTACTTAGGACACACTCCCCTTCTTCCTTCCACTGGCAACGGGTGGCATGGTAGCAATTCTTCATCCTGAAAGGGTAGAGCACCCACTCAAATAGCCAAGTGGGGAAGCAGGTGCCTTCCAGAAGTGAGGAGGTGAATCCCCACAAGCCCATGTTTTATCATCCTATGCTACGCAACTGTCAAGAGGTTGGTAAATATCAGCCATCAGTAAGAAAACTAATGACGCTTACTTTCCTTTCTTTCAAGGACTTTCTTGGTGATAACCTTTTTTATTTCTTCGTATATTTTAAGAACATCAACACACACATATGAATACACATATTTCACAAAGAGTAAATGTTTCATATTGAACTATGGCAACTTATTTATGAGTTGGGTTCGCCTCAAGAAAGGGTATCGCTTTCATGATATTCATGTAGAAGAGACTACAACTCAGAGGGAAGGCAGGCAAGAGAACTGTACATTTCCTTTTGGATCTCTAATGCTTTCCTTGGATGTTGAAGCCCATCAGAACCATGGTAGGTCCTGAGGTTTGAAGCTCATCTCAAAGGCGAGACAAAAATCTGATGGACTCATAAGACCAGCTACAGCTAAGGGTATTTAGTTTCCCCTAAGCACTGAGCTTCCTATGAAGACAAACTCACCACCAACTGTTGAAGCCTATGCAGTTATTTAGCCTGAAGGGTATTTCATTTCTACTAGCCCTGGACTATTCTAACATTGCAAACCTGATTCTTAGAACTGCCAGGGCTCTGAGCCCCTGTGAAGCATAGCATTGAATTAGATCAACTTAGACACACATCTTTGAAAAAGACATGGCGGATGTGTACAGTTTTGATACTGTAGATGGAGTGAGTTAGCAACACTTGGTACCACTGAACTTGAAAAGGTGTTTTGTTTACTTGCGGTTAAATATAAATTACAATTATAACATCACCCAAGGATATACAAGCATGTCTTGGAATCAGCTCATCTTTTTGTTTTTTACAATGCTTTTAGGGGTGGGGCTTAATATATATCTATATGTTAAATGTTTCCCTTCTGTCTATATACATCAGCAGATGTTTGATCACAGAGCTGGATCCTCATCTGGCCTGTTTCCTCTTTCCATCAAAGGAGACAGCTGAGGTTTCCGGGGGGCTCACTTCTCAGGACACTCCACTGTCTAGACTCTAGGCTCTCACTTCTCAGTTTAGGGAATTTAGTTTAGTGACCCACATGTTGTTTGCACTTATTAGGAATTATTTGTTTATTTCAAAATAAATTCTAAAACATATATAGGCATTGTCCATCTGAAATTTCGTGTAAGTATATCTCTGGATTTGAGCTACTTTAGAACAAAGGAGATAAATCATCCCGTTTCTGGTTTGCAGATTGTGACACTCTTGTCAAGATATTTCATGTTTCCTAGGTGAGAATGAAGCCTGGTCCAAGGTGTACTTCCAAGGGCACCACAGAGTAGGCATCCGAGCCTTTAGGGTCTCACAGGAGCTGGCTGTGGTGATGACAGAAGCAGCCACAACTGAAGTTCTTAGTATATTTTTAAACAACTCCATTTGAATGAGGAAATGGATATCACAGTTGAAATGAAGTTGTCTGAATGAAGTGTACAACGATTCAAGGAATTGTTTTATTCTATTTGTTCTCCTTGTAGATTGAAATAGAAAGATGAACTCTCCCTAGATAATTACATAAGCAAGTACACCCATTAGTCTACTAGCGAAGTAAGTGATGCCCCTCTATGAAGCACAGTTAACTATAAGGTATTTGTAGGTGTAATTAGCTGTTGGTAATTAAAGTCAGGGTCACAGCAGGCAAAATTATATCCTAAGGAAATATCTGTGAAATGGCTCTTTCTAGCACACAGGCTACTATAAGAAGAGCCATACATCCGTGTTTTGGTATTTGGGGGAAGACAGCCAACATTTCTGGCAGAAAAGGCATAGATAGGAATTCTTGCAGGTGGAATCTCAGAGTGGTTCATTCCAGAATGAGTTTTTTTTTTAAAACAACTTCCTTTTGTAGCAACGTTTCTATGACATCAATCATTGTTAAAAATGAAGTTTCTGTAACAAAGGCCTCAATTTTTCTCCAGGTGCATTTCTAAACATCTAGAATGTACATGTTTGTCGCTGTAGATGACTTGAATGTATTTTCTTTAAAAACATCTCAAGAGATCCAGCCTGTGTATGCAAAATGGGAACGCATGTGTTATGAAGTAATTTAGGATGCTTGTATTTGCTTTCAATGAAAGGATGCTTGGAGCAGAGCTATGGGAACGCAAACATCACCACAAGTTCATTGGCATCAATTCACAGTCAATTGAAAATGAGACTAGAACATCTCCAAGGGGACAATGGACAAGGGACACTGAGGAAGCAGTGCACACCAATGAGATGGGCAAATGGTTCATGCCAGAAGATAAAGGACTTAACATACCAGAAGCAGGTACAAATACACAGTAACTGGGAAAATGAAATAATGCCTGAGAAAACAATAAAAAGAGCTAAGAAAACATTACAGGAGAAACACAAAGCATTCAATAAACCCTCAGCTGTCTTCCTTGATTAGCATCGAAGTTTCATATATTTGTAATGTCAACTTCAAAGCAGCAACACTTTTAGCTTTCTCTTCTGTCTTTTTCCACCATTCTGACATCAATATTCCTTTCCATATGCACATAGCATTTTTACATTTAAACAGTACAGCTATCCCATTAATGCAAGAACATGGAATTCTGCTAAGGTAAACTTGTGTTCTGAACACGGTGGGCACCATCCAACTTCAGGGAGAGGACCTCCCTCTCAGTGCAGACAGGAACGAGACAAGCCACACAGCGCAGGGCAGATGATCAGTGCCCTAGAGGCACCTCCCTACCTTAATGTATGACTGGACGGAATGGTCTAGCTGCTCCTCATGACACTTGGCCACAATGTCAGCCAGAACCCTGGAAAAGCAAGGATGTTCAATGGCCTGGCTGAAGGTATAAAGATGCTACCTTATTAGAATACTTGAAAAATGGGATATTTCATGAATGAGTAGATGCATGAATGAATGAACCAACTAACCAATTCACACTCTTCTTTGGCCTTCCTCACGCCCCAGTGGAGGGCACTTCAAATATATATATATAAACACCTAGGAGCCAATTTCTAACACCATTTCCAAACAGAGTATTCCAAGAATGGGCTAAGCTATAAGGAAGGTCTTAGGGTGTAATATTGCACTGGAGACATTGTCTCTGTGCTGAATGCACTACCTGTGGTCTCTGCACGTGATGACCTTGTCTTCCTGGAAAAGGGATCATTGTAAGCACCTAATTAGACTCTGATTAATGACCACGTTCCATTTTAAAGGGCTCACTTTCCAACCTGTGAGCAGAAGACCTATTTTTGGAAGAAGAGTTTAGGTTAAGTTGTATATTTCCGTTATTAGCTGGCTAGGGTTTCACGAGACAGTGGTACAATGATACCTTTTCATATTAACATGACCAGTTGCTGCCTTGGAGAGATTTGGGAAAACTCAGAAATTCTAACAGATCTCTAAACTGCAATATTTAAAAGTTTTGTCAACATCAACACATACACTCAGATGAAAGGGACACTAGTTGATGGCACCATTTAGGATTTCCAGTCTGGGTTCAGAATTGGATCTTTGGGGAACTGATATTGATATGCTATTTTCCAAGAACTTCAGGGTTTTATGTTAAAATCAAGGTTAAAAACTTCATTGTAGAAAAGATAAATAATATGCCTCTGAGCAAGGAAGATACAGTCAATATTTCAATGCTAGCAGTGATTTCTTTTATAATGCTATGGCTATTTTTGAAATAAAAAACAATTATATGATCAACTTACTAATTCAAAATAACATAACTGCAGAATTCTGAGTTCATTACTAGACTTATTAGTGATATTGGTAGAGTATGGTGTGATCAAGTTTAACACAAAAGAAAGGAAATGGTACAGTTGGGCAGTGGTGGTGCACGCCTTTAATCCCAGCTCTCAGGAGGCAGAAGCTGGAAGATCTCCATGAGTTGGAGGCCAGCCTGGTCTACAAGAGCTAGTTCCAGGGCAGCTAGAGCTGTTACACAGAGAAACCCTGTCTCATAAAACAAAAACACAGACAAAAAATTTTGTGGGACAGTGAAATGATACAACTATTCTGGTAAACATTCTAGCAGGTTCTAAAATAATCCTAATGCTCAACCAATGAATTGTGTAGTCATTGTGTTACTGTGGATCCACGTCAGAAGTAAAGTATGAGAGAGTATGAGAGCTACATTTACATAGAATTTATATAAGAATATTTATAGTGACTTTATTTGTTATAGCCCCAAATGGGAAAATTCAGATGTCTTTCAACAAATGAATTCTTCTATGGTACAATTCATGTTATAGAATATTACTCATCCATGAGAAGAAGTTACCTACTCATAAGTGGGTAGCCTGGGTGGATCTTCAGAGAATTGTGATGTGTGAAAAAGCTAATGCCAAATGATTGCACACTATATAATTTCATATATGCACAGATGTGTGTGTGTGTGTGTGTTGACAGTGGGGGATACTATATAGTGAAGACACTTATTCTTTCCATATTATCCATTTTAACTGCTTATGAATCTACAGTTATCTGAAAACAAAATGTTTAAAACACAGAAGAAAAAAATCTAGCATTCTGCTAATGATAATAGTCAAGTATCTGAAAACAAAGGCATGAGAGTGAGAAGTGCTTAAATCTGAAAGGTATGTTCACATGAAACATACACAAATATGGATGGTTAGAATCATAGCATCAGGATCCTGTCTGATCAAAGGATGCACAATCTGGGCCCCCAGTGTTGCTATGGATACCTGGTGACGGTTGCACTGATTTCATCTTCCTCGTTCTGCACTAGAATTTTGAAGAGCTGATTCAAGATGATGGGCAGGAAGCTCATGATCGAGTGGATCTTGTCCACATTTAATAAGTTCTGCAGTGAATTGATGGGAAAAACACAAATAAAGAAGTGGGAAGTAGTTCAGCACAGTCTGCAGGTGTTTCCAGGACTATGACATGATCACGTGATCACTGTAGCTCCCCTTATCTGACCACTTGTTTTCCGTCTTTGCTGTGGCAGAAGGTGTAGGTTATGGTGAAAGGATTTTGCTTAATTAGCAATGGTAAATACATTCTAATTTTCAATTATTTTTGTTTTGGATAAAAAAACTGATCTTTGCCTTTTCTCCTTTTTTTATATGAACAGAATCATGAAGAAGAATGAAATAAAACTCATTGGCTCTCTGACTTGTAAGGGTAAGGTCTTTTTAAAAACCTTAATAATATTTACTTCTTGGTTTTCTCTTTGGTGGGAAATAGGTTTTCTTTGCCAGTTTCTATCCCACGAACCCATTCAATCTGCATGTCATGTTACCTTACAAGCCAGGACAAAACTCGAGGTAGGTGACTGAGACATGTCTTTTTCTCTTTTTTGGCACTGATGGAAAAATGCATTCACATGTGGGTCCTGTAAAGGCAACAGAAGTGTTTATTTGTGGTGGTACACAGACTCAGAGCGAGGGTGGCAAGCACTTCTAAGCACGATTCCCCAAGAAATCAGACTTAGAGCTCCCCCCAACCCCCCGTTGACAGAGAGGTCAACTGAAGGCCCCCAAGTGACTACAGCTCTCTGGATGATGATGCCCGCACATTTCATACTCAGTTTTCTTATTCCTCTGGCCCTTCTGGAGAATGACATCCCCTGGCTGCCTGCCTCCCTTCTTTCTTTTCTTCTCTCCCTCCTTACCTGCCTCCCTGCCTTTCTCTCTTTTCCCCTTCCATCCCTCCCCCTCTTTCTTCCCTTTTCTCAATGATCCTAATTTCTCCAGTCCACATTCCAGAGATCTTTAGAAATCTCTCTTGCACAGTCTATGATGCACAGGGCACCATGCTGTCTTTTACATGCCTAGTGACATTTCCGGGTATAATGTGTCTGTATCAGCCTGGTATCAGGACACACACAAAAAGTGTGACATATATAGATCCCAAGAAATCTTGATTTTGATCCGTTGAAATCTGCTTGGAATTTCTCCAAGTTCTGAGTTATGTATCAACTGATTTTTTTCTTTAAATCAAACGAAAGAAAATTTGATTTTTGAGAACATATTTGTGATGTTTCTTTTGCAGTAAATTCTAGACAGGCATCTGGCATGGGTTTTCCTTACACTGGCATTTGGGTGTGTGATGCTTTCATTTCCTATTTATCATTTATTTCTTAATTAGAGACAGTTGTTTTCCTCTTAGATATGTCTCCATATATTTGTCCAGTTAGCTATTATTTAGTAAAAGCTGGCTTTGTGTCAGGCCCCTGGTAGGCCTTTTGGACAGAAGGCAGGACGGACAGGATGTGGGACGGACAGGATCACTTCATGTGTGGTGTGTTCACCATGACAACATGTTTCCACATGCACCTGATGATTTACAACTTGAGAAGCGTGTCACAACAAAAACAAGATGCCATCTGGGCAGGTTACAGGACAGCACAGCACTGTCTGCAGGTTCAGGGAACCAAGAAGACTTAGAAGTTACAATTGATCTAATATTGGGATGATCAGGCTGAGTCAACCAGACTGATGAGCAGAAGGCAGGAGAGAGGACAGGTGCCTTGGACCTTGGCAAGCAAGATGAGGTGTGGTAATTAGTTGTGGGATCCAGGACTAAGGATGACGATGAAAGTATCCTTGAAACATTGAACTTCATTAATTTTAAAAGCCTATCTGTGAATCTTTATCTCTATTATTTATGTGCTTATCTCTATGTGGTCCCTGGATTATTTAATCATTCTTAGGAATCAAATATGTGGTTGAGATAAAACAGTATGAAACAGAAAAAGCTGCCTCACAACAGAAAGAATAAGCTTACAGTTTAACAGTTATGAATGTGTAGACAGCACGTGATAGCTCATGAATTACTTTCACATGAATGTTCTTATTTTGCTCTCCATCACAAGCTTAAGTAGTGATGTTTTATGTGTACCATTTTCCTGATGAGGACTTAGGAACCACAGAGGTTAAAGTGACTTGTTCATCAACCAAGCCAGCAGCTGGCCAAATTGACTCCCCAGTGAAGTCATGTCCTCTTATGGTCCTGGGTAGGCAGGGGAATTAGACTCAATTTTGTGGTAAATGTAAAAAGTATTTTTTTAAACCATTGAACAGGTTCTAGACCTGGGTGTTGTAAGTATGAGGAAATCATACTATGAGTGAATGGCCCTGTGCTAAAGACGCTTCTGGATTTTGGCCTCAAGTTTTATGACTTAAGGAGTTAGGACACTTTGTCTATCTCAAGAGGTGAAAATTACACTTTAAGCATTTTTCTTGACAAGTTCAGCCACCTGCCCATTTGACAACTCATGACATGTTGCGTTCTCCTTACACATGCAGGAGTCACCATCCTATTTTGCATCATAGTCTATGTTTCTATTGCAGGACATGGTACTCACCTGAGTGTTGACTGTTGATACAACAAATGTTGACACTTTGAAAAGTGGCTTGCCACTATCGACCCATTTAACATCACTTCCACCATACTGCAAGAAAGAGTTTGCTACCATCACCGACAAAATGAGATAAGGGAATCAAGTAATTTACTTTATGTTAATTTGCTGTTCTGAGCCATTATTGCCACATCACTCTAGAGATGAGAAAATGTGCAAATTCATTTGGAAGATTTGGAGATAAGTTTGACATACTTTCACAGAGTCATTTTTTAATGGTTCATTTTTAGTGGCCACAATAAAATAAGAGTAGGATTATTGTAGGTTAACTTCATAAAATTGCAGTGGATACACACACTATCATGTTAGTTTAAATAACAGAGAAAAAAGGATAACCTTGTTTCATAGCTGATTTAAAAAATTCTTGTAAATTATACACTATTCAATACCTTCCCACTTGCTGAATCTTGAATGCTTAAATAATTAGGAGGCAGGGTGGTTGATATTGGGATATTATACTCCTGAGAAGCTATTTGATCATGTTTCATCAGAGGAAGCCACGCATATCCAACTGCAAAGAAGCAACACAGAGAAGGTTGTGAACACAAATCTCTATGCTAAGAAGTACCAATGTACCACTTGTCCCTATAAACAGCAACTTCATTTAAGAATCAATAAATCATATCTTTTCAAAATGGTCTCCAACTCAAGTTAGACATATGTCACGTTGAACTGTTTCAGGGCACTTCTTGTAAGTACCTGAAGTCTCCAGGGACTCTTTCTTTTTGGCGTTAGCTTTGGCATTGATGTCACACGTGATGTGATAAAAAGAAAACAGAACGTGGTGCTTTTCATGGAGCTGTGTTGGGAGCTCAATTTTCACCTGCAGTGAAAGACATCACATTTGGATTGAGATTAAAATCATTTGCTTAATGTCAGCACAGGAGTGAAATTTAGGTCCTTGTGTAGTCAAAATGATAGAACCCTCAACAAATATTCAATCTGCTGGCTGTAATGTATTAATATGTTATTTTTATATCTTATTGCGGCAGATGACAATTTAGATTATGTAGTATCTCTCATCACATGATTTATGCTTCCAGAATATCGATTAAACACACATATTCAAAAACACCCATTCACCAACAGAACTACGGAGTGTAAAGAATATAAACATTAAAGAACTACCATAAACCAGCAGTGGTGGCACACACCTTTAATCCCAGCACTTGGAAAGCAGAGGCAGGTGGATCTCTGTGAGTTCGAGACCAGTCTGATCTGCAGAGCTAGTTCCAGGACAAGCTCCAAAGCTACACAGAGAAACCCTGTCTTGAAAAAAACAAAAACAAAACAAATAAGCAAGCAAGCAAGCAAGCAAACAAACAAACATGGTGAAACTGTAACTCCTGGCCTCCTGAGTATGCTCGTGGGCATGGGTATTAAATGAATACTTGCTAGCCGTTCAAAACTTAGTGCCCCAGAATCCGAATCTGCCTTTTAATAAGGTACCCAGGCAACTCATGTGCACATCATTGAGAACTGTGGCTGTAAACAAGGTAACTGGAAGCCTGGCCTCTGTCTCTCTAAAATACAACACAAACATATGAAATGACTTTTATCATAGCCAGTAAGGAGTCATTTAATGAAGTTATACTGAAGGTTTAACTAATGATGCCTCCGGTTAAACATAAATATAAAACAATAAAAGTGACATAGGTTATTTATCCCATAGAAATAGTTTGAAATAACCACCTACATTTTATATCACCTTTTAAATTAGTTTTCAAAGCTCTGTCACATGCATTTAATTTCCTCATTGTCTTGTGATAGGGATACGACAGAGGTGGGACTCAAGGCCAGAGATACTGGGGGCTCTGAGTGAGCAAGAGATGGTAGAGTTAGTAACATGGGGTTTCCAAGACAGTCCTATATCTTCTGATGACCCCTGCATACCAGGATTCCAGGAGCCTATCCAGGTAACCTGCACTTAGCTTTATATGAGTCACTAAGTTGCTCTGAGAGCAGTCAAGTCAAGCAATTAATAAAGGCCATAGATTATTAATTAGATGTCTTGTGCGTCTTCCTGTTTATCATCATTCTGTTTAAAAAAGGGCTTAGGACTGTTAGATTTCATAGTGTGGTCCCTGAAATGGTAACATCAATGTTATCTGGGAACCACAAAATCTCAGGCCTAACTCAGACATGTTGAATATTCAAATCTGAGTATTCTGTTTCAATGAGTCTTCCAGGTAAGTCTCATTTATGATACAGTTTGAGGATCCCTGAATTTTGATGAGTTACAAGCTTATGTACTGTTTATACAGCAGTGCACTAACCTATTTACAAAATCCAATATACATTTCAAAGTCCATAATAATAAGCAGAACACCAGAAAATTTCTTCTTAGCCCACTTCAAGATTCCATAGCAATGCAGCAAGCATTCGAGAATCCTAGTTAAGTAAATGGTAATGAAAGCATCCTTGTCTTAAGGTTTCTATTGCTGTGATAAAATATCATGACCAAAACCAACTTGGGAAGGGATGGGTTTATTTAAGTTTACAGTTCCATGTCTTAGTCCATTTTCAAAGGAAGCCAGGCGAGAACTCAAGCAGGGCAAGAACTTGGTGACAGGAACCGAAGCAGAAGGCCCAGAGTAGTTCTGTTTGCTGACTTCTCTTCTTGGCTTGTTCAGACTGCTTTTACAGCAGCCAGAGCCACCAGCCCAGGGGAAGCCCTGCCCACAGTGATCTGGGTTCACTGAAAACATTCAACAACAGCAACAAAATGTACCACAGGCTTTCCCACAGGTAAATCTGGCGGGGCATTTTCTCAGTTGAGGGTCTCTCCAAAAACGGCTCTAGTTTGTGTCGAGCTGACATAAAAGGAGCCTTCACAATCCCTGACTTAAAAATCCTGCAAATACTTATGTTTTGTTATAATAATGCATTGGATAATTTATACCTATTTTAAAGTTAGTGCAATCGTGTTTCCTGTAATCAAGAAAATCAAACCTTAGTATTAAATCTATGATGCAAAGACCACTAAGTGATTCATCATCTACATGGCACGTGGAAAAGCTCATAGGTTTTAGGAGATTCCAGGAAATAAAAGAAAATGAAAAAGATTAAAAGCCAGACTTAGCAACATTGAGACACTGAGAGCACTAATTTATGAAATTCTTACACCTACAGAAAATGCATCTTTCATATGTGTTATGTCAGAAGGTCAATCAATGTGGCAGTTATTCTGTAATGTGATAATAACTCTTTAACTCTTTTCCTTAGCTTGTCTTTTTCCTTTTTTTAAAAGTCTTACCTGGATTGATGGAGGAAAATAAGAGCATTAAGTAGACATGGAAGTAGGAGGTAAGGTCAGGGGATTCTGTTATTTAGTTGGAAAATGACAAATATGTCACATGGGTGGTGGACAGAGATGGCTCCCAAAGATGATTTTGTGTTCTAAAACACAGAATCCATGAATATGCGACTGTGCAAGCCACAAGGGACCTTCAAAGATGTGATTAAGGTGAGGATGTTGGGATTATATCAGACCTGACAAGAGGGTACAATGTGGTCACGATGAGCCTCTTTCCTTCCTGTCTTCATTCCTTCCTCCCTTTCTTTTCCTTCCTTTTCAGAAAGGATCCATGTGCCTCACCCCAGTCTCACACTCTCTAGACAGCAAAGGATCATCTTAACTCTATTACCATCCTTACTTCCCAAGGGTGGTGATCACCACACACGTTTGTACGTGGTGCTAGGACTAGGACCTAGGACTTAAGGTATGCTAGGTGAACACTTCACTAACTGAGTTACATTTCCAGCCCCATGCCTGTCCTTATAAAAGGTTGATGGGAGAAGAGTCACAAACCAAGGCGTGAGGTGATGTTTAGAGGCTGCAAGAGATAAGGAAACAGATCTTCCTCTAGAAATTTCTGGAGACACCCTGCCTCACTGACACCATTATTTCAGCCACATGATAGCCACTTCACACCTCTTACCACTAGAACTGTAAACGGTGTGTATTATTTTAAGCAACTAATGGGTGCTATTTTGTTATCACATCAATAAAGGAACTCATATAAAATCCTAGCTGTCTGTAGTAGATTGGTTTGTCTTAGGGTTAGAAGCTGGATTTAATCACTGAAACTTGTCTCAGGCTGTTTATAACATAGCTAATATGTGTGTAGCCATTTACCACTAGCCCAGTGCCGCTTCTTATGACTTATGGGAAGTGGGAAAGCTTCTCTCTAGGGCTATGTGGCCTGGTGTGGATGCTGACTGTCAGTAGCTGCACGACCTTGGCAAAGATACTCAAACCAATGCCCTCATCTGTATAACAGGAGGTAGTAACAGTGCTGGAGTCTCAGAGCTTTGAAGGAGGACAAAAAGAGTGTTGAAATTTTCAGGACAAGGCACACTTCTAACCGTGAGATGAGGGGACTGAGCCCAGTGAAGATCATGCATGTATGAGCAATAGTGTTGATTCATAACATCTAGACATCCTTCTATCAGTATATACTGACTGGTAAAGCTATCTAACACAATCTTTGCTAAAACCACCCACAAAATAAACGAGAATAAAGGTCTCATTTGAAAAGAATGATAAAATAAAGCCGTCATTTTTTTTTTTTGATGCTCAGTCCTGAACTCAATTGCAGGAATTTGCCGCATACACCAGGACTACACCAGTCAGAGTCACTTCAGTTAGTGTCACTGTAGAGTCTCGGGATGTGTACGCAATGGTCCTCAATCTGAGATGTAGTCTAGACAAGGTTTCACTGACCTTTTCACCCATGAGACTCAGGCAGAGGCTGTGGTCCTTACCTCGTCAGAGAAATCTGGATTTTGAGAATGGTGCAGGACAGCTGTGTAGGCAGCTGAAGTGAAGAGTGGCCCTCCAGGTTTTCCATAAATACACTGTTCAGAAAGTGAGGGGAACAAAATGAGTGCCTGAAAATATTCCCAGGCGAAAAAGGCCAATTCCAGCACACATTGGGGTTGGTTTCCTAGGATGACATCCAGCTAACTTTGGACTTCTTTGGCCAAAGTTTTGTGTGCACTATGCAATGTGGCATCAAAGAATAGCTAAAGGCCTTTATGCATCTTCAAGGTATGGCCCAAGAGTTGAACACTGAACCAACTCACTGCACGACTTTTGATTGCCGTAAATATGAGTTAGCGTTCAAGATAGACCCCTGAAGGATGACTTTCTGATAGAGTTAAGGTCCTCAGGCTTGGCTGGACCCCAGTTCCATGCCAACCAACGCCTACCCATGAAGGTGAGGTAGCAGGACCGACCCAGCTTTTGCTATTATATCCTAACCTCTTATCAGGCCGGAGGACTGGCTAGGCTTTCATGACTAACACAGGTGAGAGGGCACATATGCCTGGAGCTCATGACCTCTCTTCCAGTCTTATATCTACTCTTATATCATGGGGCTCCCCATGTCTCCATATGATGTTAATAAGGCAATGAAGCAGGAAGCCTACACAGTTGCTGTCGCCCTTCTTCCCTAGTTCATCCCCATTAGAAGCATTGTATTGGGTGGGGGTGCTACTGTGCTTCCTACCCAGACATTATCTTGTTTGCTTAACCATGACATCACATGCTAATTTTCCACTCCTGATACTAATTCTGTGAAAAGCTCCATCTGTATGGATGCTCACAGTGGCTCAAGATTACACAGAAGAATGCCTCTCTATCCTAGATGCGTTGGCTCATCCTTAAGTTCATGCACACTCTTTGGAATAAGACTACACATTATCTGCTGGCATCATCAGAGTATTATTTATACCGGATGGTATTATGAGTAATAGCCTGGGGCAATGGTAGGGTTTGTTAGACATTATCAACCTAGACGATTTGACCACAGTCACAGCAAAAGTAGATTTCCTGTTTATTTTTACAGGCTATCTTTTGGTTATGTTAACTCTTAAAAACAGAACATATCATGCATGAACTCTTAAAAAGGCAACCCAGTTTAAGTTTTATAAGTCTGAAGAGTGGTATTATTAACTCAGGTGGTCAGAAATGTAGACTGTTTCTTCAGAATCATTTTCTAGTCCCTTAGGCACTTGGCTCCACAAATGTGAGCTCTATGGAGACACCTTGCATTAACTTACTGTCCTGCTCATAAATATGAGCTCTCCAGGGACATTCTGCATTAACCAATAGGCCCGTGTATAGAATCCTTTATGCGAAGACAGCATAAAGGCAAGATGGATGCACTGCTACAAGCCAAGCATGTTGGATCAAGAGGTGGACTAGTTTGCGCACAAGACAGACTTTTCACAGGGAATTATTGTAGCAATTTCACATTATGATGACTTCCCTTTTTCCAAATCATGAGGTGAAGAGCTGTGGGAGACTAGCAGTTCTGATAGATGGCTGTTAAGCCATGTACAATTTCAGGAGATCTTAAACAAATGCCTAAAATTGCTCTTCATTCACCATACTCATAGAAGGCTCCCTCAGTGGTGCAAAGGACCAAGGGGCCTGCTTTCCCACTCATACTGTGTCCCCAAGTGACTTGACTCACCTTCATGGGCTTGGCACCATCATCGTCAGAATTTTTGAATTCAATGCACACAGCTATATTTCGTGCCTGAAATTATAGTGAGGGGGAAAATGGAGATGGTAATTTCCTCTTAAATAACACCCCAAACAATATAAGAGCCTAAAATAAGTAGCTTCTAATTAAATCTGAAAAAAAATGTACAATAACCAGCATCGCCTGTGGCATTATCCATGGTCCTCAGAAACAGCAGGATTTGGAGAGATTTTTTTAAAGGGAGCGAAAAAGCTCACAGTACAGAACGAAGCATGCTATTTTCAGGGTATTATAAGAAACTAAAAAAAAATGGTCTAGATCAAATTTATGTTAGGCTGATTTTAAAAAGGATTATTAATGTAGTACACAATCACACATCTTCAGACAATTCAGAGATGAACAACTATAAGATAACTGCTTTGGAATATTCCTTTACACCGTGTTGAAGACGTATCACTATGATTGGTTTAAGAAAGAGTTGAATGGCAAGAGATAGGTAGGAAGAAGTTAGGCAGGACTTCTTGGGACAGAGAAGTCTCAGGGAAGAAGAAAGGTGGAGTCACCAGCCAGNAGAGGGAACAAGACAGGCAGGAGGAGGGATAAAAACCACGAGTCACGGGGCAGCACATAGATGGATGCAAATGGTTAAATTAAGTTATAAGAGCTGGTGGGATAAGCCTAAGCTGTAGGCCGAGCTTTCATAATTAATAATAAGCCTCATTGTCCTTTTTTTGTGAGCTAGGGGCCCAAATAAAAATCTTTCTACAGATACTGTTTTTGTAACATTTCAAGATGCTGAAAAATGCATTTGTCTTTGAATAATCCTAAAGTGAATTCTAGGATGAGCCCACCCTTGGCTAAACGCTTTCTTCAAGTCTTGGCTCAGAGTTATTTGAAGTTGCTCTTTCAAGAACCATCTTGTGTGATCTATATACAGTGAACTGAGATGAACTAAGCCCTCGGAAATGTGTGTCATACCTTGTTGAAGCATTTCTGGTTATCATATTTGAGGTGCTTGGGGTAGATATAAATTTGATTTTTGTATACTCTGTATGGACGGCAATACTTTGTTGAATCATAAATAAATTCTTCCACCTCCACTGTAGGTTCTGACTGAGACATCACGTTGAAAGGCTTGACAGGGATAAAGGACGATGTTACACAGTCTTAAAAAATCAGAAAATAAGAGTTTGTCATTTAATATGGGTCTTCTAAAGTAAGCAACACTTAATGTATTTTAACATGAATCTGCTTAAAATAGAAATTTTAAGAGAATAAAAGTGTCAGATGGGGGCACTGGGCATGAGAAAGTTATATATTTAGTATTAAAATTCATGTCTAAGAAACATAGCAAATCTTTGAGATGATTTATAATTTTTTATAATGTTTCTTGTATATAGAATATACTGTATATATTCATGTATATAGACTAGGTAGATTTTATAAGAAAAGGCATAACCCACTGACTGTCACATGCTATTATAAATAAAATACATATATTATTGTACAGCAGAATAAAGTTATTCAGTAGGTCTATTAGTGGGACTAACAGATGAATTAACAGTAATTTTTCATTACATGGAATGATTTTTATAGCAAAAGCCTAAAGCCCTCTGTACAGTATTTGTTACTCTTAATTTTTTACCACCTTTAAAAATCTAACTTTATAGTTAGCCTAAGGAAAAAATAGCATAAGAAAAAATAAAGAAGAGATGGCTAGGAAGGTGTAAGTCAAAACTTCTGTCATTCCCCTGTTTAAAGGAGGGAGTGGTCATGTTGAAACAGAAAGAGGCCTGCTGCTTTTTTGTTTTTCTACAAAGAACCTTCCTGGACTCAGATAAAACAAAGAGATCAGCTATACATACTTGGGAATCAGACTACAATTTTAATTTTTAATTGGGAGCCCATTATAATATTTTTTGCTATATTCTCAAATTTCTCTATCACTCTACCATTCTTTCCAAGAGAGCATTTGGCTTTCTATTATGTTGTCTTTTCTGTAGGCAATAAAGCCTTGTTCCCTAAATCACATAGAGGTAATAGCTTAGTTTGTCCTCTGCTGTTTCCAGTCAATCAGTGTGACAATGATTTGGGATTGGAACTTATGTTAGAATTCTCATTATAGTTTATATTAAAATGATTGTGGATGGAATTATAATTCCCATTATAGTTTATATTAAAATGATTTGTGGAAACTTATCAGGAGAGATGGACATCATCTCCTCCCGGTCATCATTTATTATAGGAAACCTTGATTCTGTATTCGGAAACCCTTATTCTTAGGTCAGTAAAAGCAGGAGCTTTACCATGTTCCAAAAAGGTAAGTATTCTTTGGGATAAAATTTCAGTCACATAGGTGGCTGTGCCCCATCCTCAAAGTAATTCATTGTCAGAGTGGTATGGCAGAACCAGTCTACACTAGAGTCAGGGAAACTAAACAGAACATGAATTCTCTCACTATTGGCTATTCATTTACTTAAGCATGACTTTCCTCATAACACTCCAGGGTTTTAAGGATTATGTGAATCATTTAATATCTGGCTGGGTATTAAATCCATATTTGTAGAAAAGATAATAGTTAAGCTATTCAGGGCATAGTTTCTGTTATGAATTCATTGTCTATCTCAATGGACAAATAAATCCCATATTCCTCTAGTATAATGAATTCCTTTCCATTTTGGAAGACAAAAATCCCAAAGCAACCCAAATTTTGTGTGTAACTAGTGAACCAACAAACTAACCAAACAACCAAATAACCTCCCACAAGATGCTCAGAAGTCTCTAAATGAACCATGACATCAATGACATTGGCATCATACTTGGCTGCTCCAAGGGGATGTTGTCCACAACAATATCCAGGGTTCCAGGGATGGTCTGCATTTTGCTTGTCCGGTCAGCTCTGTGAAAGGACATCACACACACACACACACACACACACACCCCTGTATTATTTTCATTTCCAAAGAGAACCCCATCTTACACTATAATTCTGATCTTTGAGAAGGGTAAAGAGTAACGGTACATTGATTTTTTTGGGATAGTTTAATTCCTGTAAAATATATGCTAGTGTAAATTAAAACAAAAATTGTGGGGGAGTCAAGTTACAGATATCCTGGTAATACCTTAAACTATTTTCTCTGACTTCACTTACACATGTGACCAGATGAATATAACAGTAAATTATTATTATGGTCTCGTCAATAAGACTTATTTGAACTTGCTTAAGCATTTTGCTATCAACATGAGTTTTGAGAACTTTTAAGAACAAAGTTAGTTTTTGCTACAGTTGTTAAGAATTTGCATTCATCCTAAGATTCCATAGCAAAGAGCTGACTACCTCTACAGGTATGTAGGTTCTTCTATTATCACACAAGTTCACTCTTTGACTCCGGAGGCCTGTTTCCTTCCCTGCTTCCAGCTAGCACATTCTTTGAAGGTTGAAGAACCTTCAGAAGGTGGAGTCTTGCTAGAGAAAGTCGGTGACTGGGGGCAGGCATTAGAGTTTTACAACCCAGCTCCATTCCCTGTTCAGGTTCTGTTTCCTGACCGCAGAAGCAATGTCACCTGCCACTATGTCTTCTCTGCCATGGAGAACCATATCCCCTGAGAGTACAATACAAAGTAATCCCTCTTCTCTTAAGCTGCTTTTGCCAAGCATTTGGCCATAGATAGCAGTTGAAGAAATAATTCATGCACACCCCGAATGATGATGATGACTATTTTTTTTTTGAGACAGGATTTCTTTATGGAACAGTCTGGCTCTCACTCTGTAGACCAGGCTGACCTTGAACCATAAGATTATTTGAGCCTCAAACTTTTACTGCTCTTCCCAACTCCATGTTCGGTGAACTGCATTGATGGGTTGAAGTTAGCAATGGCAAATTTATACCACGGAAATTGTTCACCAGGAAGAATCAGATTTAATTTAATGTCAGTACCGCACTATGTATTCTAGGTGCCCCTCACATGACATTAATATTTCTTTCTATTCTCTGGCAGCATAAGGTGTGTCAGGGTTTGTTTTGGTCTTTGTTGTATCAGTTATTCCCAAAACTTTGCATGTTTTATTCTGCTCATCATTCAAATCTTAAGAGACTGCCAAAAAGGCAAAAGTAAAAGTCCTTTTTATTTTCTCATGGTGGCTTGAGGAACCTTGTGAAGATCTGGATGCAGGTTTTGACCATGATGTTGATGAGCGAAGGGCAGAAAGGTCTCTTATGTTACCAGTACTCTGCCTGAACTACAAAGAACTAAGATTTACTAACAATTTACATATCATTCTAATTATATAGTCTAAAGACTTCCTTAATGATGATGATAGATAAACGTCTATTCTATTTCAATAGATGCAAATAATTTACTGATGCTGTGGAAGGTATTGGCTATACTTTAAATATACCATATATTTTTTAGGGATATACAAAATTAGTTGATAAGGGGCTGTTGATTCTCAGGTAGGAGAAATAGAACCAGTATTTGAGGCTAAGGAGTACAAGAACACTCTGTGTATTAGAGGCTAATAGTGTAAGATAAACACTATAATAAGGACATCTACATATCTCAAGAAAGAAGCTCCGGTGGGGAAGAAGTGGATTGTCCAGTCCTAGCTGACCTCTCCCAGCCAATATCATGCATGGAAGAGACTAACCAAAACCACAGAATCGGGAGTACCATAAACAACGCTATATCTAGATACTGAATTTTGGGGGTGGGTTGTCACACAGCTATAGGTGAATGACATGCCTGACATATCACAAATCTGCACAAATTCTGGCAAACAGATCCTTAAAGCACCACGATTTGGACAAAAGGAAAGTCACCGGGCAGCCATCTGTTTCTGGAGATGTCTGAACAATTGAGACTCAGCATCAGGTGTTAAGGAGAGAGGAGAAATCAGTGTTGGTTGCTTAAAGGAGCACTGAGAATATCCTACCTTCTGTAGTCTGATACCAGTTTAAGCAGGTCCTCAGCTGAAATCTTGCTACTTTCTTGTCTATACAATGGTGAGAATCTTGAGTCCCTGTCCACATTTCCCTGGTTGTCCTTAAATACAGATCTGGAGGAAAATAATGTTTACTCAGGTTTATAGTTGGTTACTGTTTAAGAAATTGTGTTTTTAAGGAGGAAAATTGATGATCATTTTAATTCATAATTGAAAGAACTCAAGGGACTCATCAAAATAAAAAGACACCAATTCTTAGAGTTTTCATTTATAAACACCACATTTTTGTCATATTTCTCATTTTCAACTATTTATCTAAAGTGGAAATAGTTCCTGTTACAACTGTTTTTATGTTGTCTCACATTTAACATGATATTAAAATCTTGGAATATTAGGGGAGTTGAAAAGAAATACATTAATTTGTGTGTGTGTGTGTGTGGGTGGGTGCATGCCAGGCTCCATCTATCTTGTTTTGTAAAGTAAGATCTCTCACTGGCCTGAAACTCGCGGAAGAGGCTAGGCTGATTGGTCCGTAAGCTCCAGGCATCCTCCCCTGTCTGCTTCTTCCGTGGTACCATTATAGTAACACACCATCATGTTCAGTTTCTTACCTAGATCCAGTGGCTCAAACTCAGGTCCTCCTGTTTTCAAGGCAAGCACCTCACTCCTTGAGCTATTTTCTAAGATCCCCTTTCTAACTATTTCCTCAAGGTGCCCTAACCTGGCCTAGGAGGGGCTGCGTCACTTTGTGGGGCATCATTAGGGTTGATGGGTGTGCAACAAGGATCAGGTTGTAATTATGACTGTGGCACGATAGTGAGATTCTTACAATGGCTTTGTAAATGAGTCCGTGTTCTAGCTTTTAGGACACAAATAACAATAAAATGCAGGAACTATGAGTCAGAGTTTGGCATCAGATAAGGCTAACATTATGTTGCTGCCTTCCTTGATCCCGCTTCGTGGTAGCTATAATGCCTTACTTAAAGCATATAATTGCTTTGGTCTAAGCTATGAAGTGAGGCCAGGCAATATTCGCTTCACATGCTCTCTGCTGGTGTCAGCCCCACCCACACCTATTATGCATCCAAAAAAAAAAATTCAGCCCACATATAATTGTTTTTTCTTCAGCAGCAGAGAAATGTTGGATTTTTATTTCTCCTAGTTGAAGAGCCCTAACTAGAATAATTTATCATTTAAATGAATCAAATATTTTAATAAAGTAGCTGAAATGGCTTTGAAAATGGTATCAACCATAGATTTTAGTGTAGAGGAACATGAAAAAAAGGAACATGGGCTAGAAATGTATTGAAATGATATTTTTAGACTCTGTGAAATTGCCTCCTTACAGTTCTGTTGCAATTCTTGTGGAGCAGTAACCGGGGTGGGGTGGGATAATCTCTCCTTGATAAAATTTTAATGAAATAACATCAGGAAGACATAATAAAAATATCTAACTTGAAGACGAGAGAGAGAGAGAGAGAGAGAGAGAGAGAGAGCACAGTAGGCAAAAGTCACTTGCAGCCAAGCCTGCTTGCCAAGTTCAGTTCCTAAGAACTCCACATGAGAGCTATGGCAAGGTGCGCATGCCCTCCCCTGTCCCCACCCCACAAATACATAAAAACGTGGTAAGAATTTCAAAGCGTTTACCCTAAAAATGGCTTTTCTATAAATTATCTATGTGAGCTGTGAACTCCACTTTGCTCACACCCACAGCTGTCTTGGGGAAATCTTTTAGTTGGAATAGCCATTCATGAAGTATACTGCAGCCTGAGTGCTTTGGGTTTGATCTTTCTACCTCACTCTCTCAAGTGTTATGGTCAGAGGCATAGAACATCCTGTGGGTCTTAGACATTTCTCTGCGTGTGTGGAGACAGCAGATGAAAGACGAAAGTGGTTGTTAGGGCCCAGCATGGGCCCATGACTACGATCTCAGCGCTGGGGTACTAAAGACAACAGGAGGATCGGGTACTCAAAGCCACAATGAGCTATACAAAGAGCTCTGTCTCAAACTAGAAAAAAATCTCTGCAAGGACTGAAGATGTACTTCAGTGGTAGAACATTTGTCTACTATTCATAAAGCAGAAAAAATATTAATTTGGTTGATTGAGGGTTTCAATTGTATAAAAATGAGCTACCTAATAATAATAGAATGATAAGAAGACAGAGAGATGGACCTGGTGAGGGTATATGAGGAGCTTTGTCATGGCAAGAGGCACACAGAGGTGGACCACCACTCGTTTGGATGTTGTCAGTGCGAGAATCTTAGACCATGCTGCATTGTGCGACTTCAGATGTACAGATATAAGAGTGAAACTGTGTTTTAGCCCTCATCAATTCTGCAGGAAGTTGAGCACTGTCTGGTAGTCATTTATAAGGTAAAATGAGACAGAGTCCAATAATCTGTGAGCTAATCCTGGCATGGACTTGGGTTCCTATGATCCTGGAGGTGATAGGCATGGGAAAAGCTTAATTGCAATAGGACATATTTCTAGATTCAACATCTTTTAGAATTGTTCATTATAAAGTATCCTACATAGCTCTGTGTGTGTCTGTGTTCTGCATCTATTCAAAAGATAATCTTTTTGCTAAAAAGCGGCAGTACAGCTGGTACCGAATCTGAGAACATACCAGATAAATTTCAAATTAGACGTGCACAGCAAAGAGATCTGCGTGTACTGCAGCAGCTGGGTAAAAATCTGGTTCCAAGCAACTGTTAATGCTACTGTTTTGGCTACAGTTGCTTTCAAATGTTTGAGGGTACTCTCACAGCTATACTGTGAAACAAACTGCGAGATGGAAAACAAAGCATGAAGGCAATGCCAATGGCGACTAATGCAGTACCAACAATGCATTTCCTATGTCTTGGAGCTGGTCTATTCCAGAGTGAAGTGAGTGACAGCTAGCTTTTGGAGGGTCCCGCCTTCTCTGAGCTTAAGTAGTGTTTTCACTGGAAGGTGAGGTAGGGATTGCTTCTTTGGGTGGTTTGTGTGCTTTTTGAAGCTAGATACTCCAAATGACCCAACATATCATAATCTCTGCATGTTCAGCCATTTTTTCTTTCATTTGCCAGAGAAGCTCACATAAGTTGAAATCATTTTGGTGGGTATACAGTTCATTAACCAATAGCTGAACCACTACCTGGGCCCTAATACAGCAAGGGCTTGTGGCTTTGGTAACTCTCTTTTCCTAGCAATAATTCTTCTAAGCACTGATAACACTTTCAGACCCCAAGGAAGCTTCATCGGTCTCCCTCATAGTTTGTTGACAATTTTAGAGTCAGGGTGTTACTTCTAAGGGTCATTCTGCCAATAATTGGTGTATTGTATACTTCTGTCCACCACACTACTCTTCATTGACCCAAATTTACAAGAAATGGGAAGTTTTGGAACATGAATATGGACTCCACAATGAATTTCAATAATATATATATATATATATATAATGTTTTTCATGTCTACCATTAGTTATCTCTGTAAGGAAAGGTGGGAAGGGAGAGATAAAATAATATCCATGATGTCTTTTATACCAAATCCTTGTACAGCTGATTTTAACAGAACATATTGCTCATGAGACAGGTATTCTCTGCTCATTCTACAGATGACACTCTGGACCCAGAGTGGGATCTTGCTCAGTGATCCATTAAGAGGTGATCTGAACCTGTCAGCTTTGGTGTGATTACCAGGCTCGGCAACCTGGCTCTCTTGCCCTTGCTGCAAGGTTGTCTGAATGCAAGTCAGTCCTTGCAGCCAGCAGGGATTTGTCTTGGCTTACTGATGCTGGCGTCCTTCTATCCTTCTACCTACCAGTCCCTAATTTGATGGCTGTAGCATTCTGACATATACTGGTGGGTTTTCTCTGAAAGTGTCCCTCAGCAGAAGCTGTGTGAACTGAAGAATACCCAACAGGTCAACCCTTCCTTCTGGCCTTTGCATTTTGAGTTGAAGGGACTGCCTTTGGGATAAAGCTGTCAACATTCATTCAGGGAGTGTTTTGTCCCAGGCCGCTAATTAAACCCTTTTTATTCAGTTGGTTCATTGCGGATCTTGAATTGTTTTCCTTATGAGTATATGTCAGGGTTCCCCCATTTAAAGAATTCTTACAGCAATGCAGATGTAATGAGTTTGAGAGGGCCGCTCGGAGTTGATGGGTCAGTAGATCTGAAAAGCAAGTTCCATTTTCAACAGATGTTCCATCTTTTCAATGTAGGGTCTACTACTTGTGCCCAAACACCAGATTTTCCAACAGAGTGAACTGGGGATATAATTGTCTGTGCTAATTTACACCCAAATCAAAGACAGCATAAGTGAGCAACTCGATGGCTTCATTTGGTCATTCACGTTCAGAGCAGAATTCTATATCCAAATGAATGCATGAAGGTGTACAGGAAAGGATGATCTATCTCTGCTTATCATATGTCCATTAGGCTCTTGGCACTGACCAAACACTGTGTTCATTAAACCAGATATGCATGAACAAGTTATGATTTTGATTTGATACTTACTAAGATCCTCCAGTACATTTGGCCATGCCCCCCACTGTTTGCAGGTCAGGGGCCTTTAGTATAACCTGCCTTGTTGAGCTAAATTGTGAAGTGTACGTCTATGAAGATGACAACATATTAACATTTCTTGAAACACAATAGGCAACATTAAACATTCAAAGCCATAGCTTCTGATGCAGATTGTTAGGACATCTCTATTCTGTTAGTTGCAAAGTAGAATCTTACCTCACAGCCCAAGCAAATGGCATCCGATATTTTCCCAATTTGCTACAGAACTGCCTATTGGATTTTAGTACTTTTTGTGCAAACTGAGGAAAAAAATAAATAAAATATTATTTAGGGACAGTCAATTACAAACTGTACATGTGAAATAATAATGCTTATTTTCCATTTCTATTATCTACTGAAATTCTATACAATCTCTTCTTACTGTCATACAGATTACATATGATGCTCTCTGCATTCAAGTTATTGTAGAACACTAGGCTTTCTTTGTTAATTTGAAAATTTTAAGTGTAGAAAATCCCCTAATCTTGAAATATCAATTATTATCCAGTCACCTTGCTTCTCTTCCTGCCTTATTCCCTCCCTCCTTTCAAGCTAAGAGAAGTTAAAATCTTGAATGGAAAGTTATCAGGTTTATATTCACAATTGGCACCAGATCACAGCCTTTTTATTTATTCAGCAAGAGACTTTCTGTGAAGGACTGCGTGGACCCTGCATTCTCTGTCACGTCTTTCCCAGATCTATTGCTATAGTGGGGGGTAGCCACAGGGAAGCAGAAGAAACACTTCCGTTTTCAGTGCTGGAGCAAACCCAGGGCTTTACACATTCTAAACAAAGTGGGATTGAATGTCAAAAATACAAAAACTGGTAACAGGTTGAATGTGGTCTGATCAGATAGTTTGCTGGACAATGATATGAGAAACTCATGAACACATTAAACTACAGTCTAAATTGTTGTACATGCTCAGATTCTCTGGTTTTGAGTTATTTCCTTGTTATCTTTCTTTTGTATGGAAAATAAAAACTTTAAATCATTTATCTTCTAGTAAACAGAGGTAATTCATAATTTGATTATTAAATAACAAAATAATGGAAATCAAAAAGCAAAAAAAAACCCCACTGGTCTTACCATTCAGGCTACATTGCTCCTCATGTTTATCTTCCTGCACCTCACTGTTATATTATATTTAATATATAATATAATAACATTGTCTTTGCTATTTGAGTCCATTGTCAACTTGCTGATAGTTTTGCAAACTGATTTCACTTGATTCTGACTCCTTACTTTGTTATTGTATAAATCCTTTGATCTTTGTGGCTAAAGCAATACACAAATCATAGTTTACTTCTACTAATACAATGGTTCAACTTGAGGGCCACAACTCCTTGGGGGGGTCGAATGACCCTTTCACAGTGGTCACCTAAGACCATGGAAAACACAGATACTTACATTACGATTCATAACAGTAGCAAAATTAGAGTTATGGAGGAGCAATGAAAATGTTTTTGTGGTTGGGGGTCATCACAACATGAGGAACTATATTAAGGAGTTATAGCATTAGGAAGACTTAGAACCACATAACAGATTCATAGACATCATAGACTGTTGACTCAAAAGGACATAAACCAAAAATGTATAATTTAAAATGTTTTTGATAGATATTAATTATACCGGTAAGTGAATATTAAAAATCATACATTTATCATCGTTTATAATTCATGAAGGCAGCATAACTTAATTACTTTAAAGTGACTGAAATTATTTATAAGAATATAATCTTTACCTTGTTGGAGTCTGGATTCTTAATATAAGGTTCAGCACCACTCCCAATATTTCCCATTAAGACTTTTTCAACTTTGGCCACCAAAACAATTTCAGAGTGTGGATCACTCACAGAGAATATAGCCTGTGCCCAAAGAAAGCAGTAAGTAACTACCATAAAATGACCCTGAAGACATTCACAAAATGTCATTAAAAAAAGACAGATTTAAGGATTTTTTGGGGGGGCAGGGTAGGGGGAATTGCCTGTATGACCTATTGTTAAGGAACAATCTAAGGGACAAGGCTTTTCTGTCCCATCACAAATAAACAAAGTGCAACCTGCTTTGGGAATTTTAACCATTCCTCTGGAAGGCCCTTTATGTGAGGTTCTTCTGATTGTCTTGGTGTGCCAGTGTCAATGTTGCCATTTTCCAAGGCTGGTGGGGCACCCGAGAGCATCTGCCGGACAGCAGGGTGATTCAGATCTACGTGGAAATCGGCAGAGATCTTCCTGCTTTCTCTGAGGTCATAAAGCGCCACACTCACAAAGAAAGGCTCAATCTGTGGGGAAAACAAAAGTTAAATGCTTCTGACATAAAACAAGACCTGCCCACCAGTCTGTGTACCACCTGCATCTCACAACACATCGGATGCAAGACAGGCAGAAAGCAAGGTCTCTGACCCAGTGAGAAGTATCGAGAATCCCTCCCTGCAACAGAGACCCCCAAGCCCAGGACTGCTTCTCATTTGTTTCTTGACCCTAGATTCCCACCTAATGTTCAAGCACATTAGGTTTGAACAGCCTTCTATTTGTTTTCTCATACTCTAAGAAAATACCCTTTATTCCAGTCTCCCCAGATCCTTGGAAAACAAATTTGATCCTAGAAGTTTTTAGAATATACTGAGAAATACTTCACTAACCCAACTGCTTTTTATACTTCTTCCTTCCTTCCTTCCTTCCGTCCTTCCTTCCTTCCTTCCTTCCTTCCTTCCTTCCTTCCTTCCTTCCTTCCTTCCTTCNTCTTTATATATATTTTTTGAGACAGGGTTTCTCTGTGTAGCCCTGGCTATCCTAGAACTTGCTCTGTAGACCAGGATGGTTTCAAACTCAAGAGATCCATCTTGCCTTTGCCTCCCAAGGGCTTGGATTAAAGGTGTGCTCCACCGTCACCCAGCTAAATGAGTAGCCCAGGCCGGCCTTGAATTGGTGATCCTCCTGCCTCCACCCCCTTCAACAAATCCTACCAGTTTGTGCCACCACAACTGGTACTTTTCAGATTTTTTTTAAAAAAATCATAGCTTTAAATGGTAATAATATAATTTATTTTGCACTGACTTTGTGCTTTCTACCATTTTATGCATTTTTAATACATTCATGAACATGATAGCATGGCACAGATGAGGATCCGCTTGTGAAAAGACCTGTTGTCAGAGATGATGGGAACTCCCCTAAAAAGAAGTCAATATTTAAGAGGAGGTTTTAAAGAAGATATCACTTAGTCTCTTTATTTTGTACTAATTTTGAAGCTCACACTTCAAGCACCTAGTTCTAGGGTCAACTCTTTCAATAACTATGACAACTAACTTTAACTTCTGGTCACCTTGCCATCTACCAGTTTTCTTGACCCTAAGGTTACCATTTTCCCTTCAATAATGTTTGTAGATATATATCCCAATTTGACCCTCTGTAAACAGAGACTGTGTTTCTGTTTCCTGGTCACCCAGAGAGAAGTATGGCCTCCATTAGCAATATTATTTTGCTTATTTATTCAGGTTCTTTGTTGGTTCCCAACCATGTCAATCATCTTTTCTAACTACCTTCTCTATACTATCCTGGACCCATATCCTGACAGACCTAGTAGCAAGTCACTTCTGTGCCTTTGGGTGGCTTTCTCCTTCCCCTGTCAGGGGCTCAGGGATGCTCACCTAAGTCTAAGCTTCCATGGAGTTATCCACCTACCATGCCTCCCATATGTTGTGAAGGGAACTGAAGGTGTTAAGGCAGAAAGGGGAAAATGATGGAATCTGAGAAGTGGGCAAGTTGCTTGCATTAGCTTTAAAGAAGAACTTAAGTAGAGTTTGTTCACTGGGCTCCTAGACAAGAAAAATGGCAAAGGCATAATGAAAGGAGAGGACCCAAAAAGCACACTAGACTGGAATCAGAGTCCATAAGAGAAACATTAAGGCTTGGTAACTAACAGTGTATGCCAAAGCACAACACAATACTGCACAAAGAATATTTCCAGGTCTGCAAGCATAGGAACCTAAGCTCATGATAATGGTCACTGACACAGGGGATAAAGACACAAAGACAAATTCTTCATGAAACACAGAAAGCCCTCTGTAAGACATCTCAATGGCCATGGGTATATGAGTTTTAAGTTTCTGGGTCAGTCAAGAGAACTGGGCTGGAAATCTGGATCTGGAAGCTTTTTGAATGGAACTCCTATGTAAGCCGCGATGCACAGATGTGTTGTTTTGAATGGAATGGCTCCCATAGACTCATATGTGCATCGCGGCTTACAAAGCCTTGCATCCCAATTAATGCATAGTGTTGCAGGCTCATGCAGTGAGTCTTGTTAAATATCCTCCAGCCTTTGAGGTCTATCACATGACTAGCTTGTAATAGAGGTATCGTTCAGTCATTTAATGATAGTGAACTTTCTCACTGTTAGAGATGATTCCTAGTTAAAATAAAGTTCAACACAGTCTCTTTTGAGGCTGCAGAGGCAGCTTAGACAGTAAAAAGTTTATTGTGCGATTGTGAGGACCCGAGTTCAGATCCTTATTTTTAGTTTTATTTTTTATTTTGTATATGTGGCTGTTCTGTTGAACCTGTCCATATTGGGTTTCAGGGTCTAAGTTGATGAGGGTGAATGATCCTTATTACCCACCCAGCATTGAGGACTACACTCCACACATGTGCATGAATTTACGTGAGCATGCATCCTCACATAAACATGTACATAATACTAAACACACACACACACACACAAACTTTTGCTTGCTTAAATGTAATTATTGAGTAGAATTTTTATTTTAGTAATTTAATTTAGTTTAGAAAGACTCTTCATGGTAGTTGTAGTGTGCTAAGAAGTTGAAAATGCAAAAATAGAGATTAGTGTAGGTACACAAAACACTTTGAAGTTCAAGAAATTAAAATCACTATTTTTTTCCTGAATTGTTGCATTTTGACCTTTATTCCCATTTGTTTAATGGAAATAAATTATGCCCATTAATAACACATCAGAAATTACAGCTCCTATGGGATTTGTTTATTTTTCCAATCTGCATTCACAACGGAAATGCCAAACCTTACTTTTTGAACGGCTGTCTTTACAGGATGGATTTGTTTAACAAAACATCTTCAGAGCCTGGCACATAAGTTGTAGGCTACTGAGGTTTAGACTAATGAATTACTTCTGAAAATTCAGGGAGAGGAAAATTTAAATGTAGCTACTATGAAACAGCTGTATTAGTTCAGATTGCTGGAGTTTCACAGAAATGTCTTATACTGTGAAACCATCAGCTAGGATTTGGTGTTCTATTTGATTGACCGAAAAATTACATGCTGTCAAAGTCTGCTTCTTCGCCATAAAAGAAGTCTTTCATTGAGTCTGTAGATACTCGTGTATGAAATGCTGCAGTTAGCTCTCCCGGAACATGGAGAACGACTCTTCAAAACATGCTCATCAAAGTTAAGGATAACGAGGTCCAAGTGCACCATATGTGGAAGCATGCCACTGGATAAACACGAGCTTTTCCCGAACAATCTCACTCAAAGATAAACTGCCACCAAAGTAAGGCTATTGATTGATTTTGATCTGATTACTAACAAGTGCAATGCAATTATTTTCTAAAAGTAATTCCCTAATTTATTTTTAAAAATACTTGAATCTATCGTAAGATTACTTAAAAACAACTCAGAAGCTCAAAACCAACTTAATTAACCCCTTGGCCTGAGAGATAGGAAAGGAAACGGAAAAGCCACTCTCAGGGGCTGGAGGGATGACTTGTTGTCTAAGAGCACTGGCTTCTCTTGCAGATGGCTCAAGGCACACATTCACACACACATGCAAGACTCGCACATGAGCTGAAATGGAATAAAGTCAAATAAAAATAAAATTGTTTCTAAAAGAATACTCTGTTGAGACTTGAACAAATAAAGCCATGAAGCTTCTGAACATGATCCACATGGAAGGTGTCACATGCCTTTGGCACTGGAAAGAAAAGCCCATTGGCTCTGGGAGCTTGTTTGCAGGTTCACGGGAGGAACAGAGCTACTAGGTGTCCCTGCTATCCTTCGGTCTTGAAAGGCTGTGGTGGGGGACACTAGAGATAGCAGCTTAGCCAGCCAGATCATTCAAATCAATGCTGGTGACCAATGGGGAGGGAGCAAAGAACAATGACAGATATTATCACAGCCCCATCCCCCTCAATCCAAAAATAAGCCCATTTTCTTTGACTTTTGGTTTCCAAAATGGATTTTTAAATTGCACTTAAGAATGGGTTGGATAGAAAACATAGATTTAAAATATTTATATTTTTAGTGTAGATCAATGTATGAAATGATAAAGCCCATTTATTTTTATATAGTGTGCTGACTAAGTGGCTTTACAGTTTGAATCAAGTCTTCTTAAATTTCCAAATGGTTACAAGGACAAAGATTTGGGGCACTGTGTTTTGCTTTATGTTCAACACAAAAGCATGGTTTGTTCCCTTCTAGTATCTTTTTCCACTGGGGAAGTGCAGCTCTCTGATGTCATGCCTATTGGTCCTCCTCTAACTCCTGTTTTGCAGTCTCAGGACCATCACACACAGTGGGCTTGTTCCCTCTTGGTGTTTTCCCCCACATTTCTCTGGTTTATCTTTCTTCCAATAGCAATTCTTTCTTAGCTTTTTGTTGGTGACGTTACTAAGTCCCCTTCTCTATGCATGCAGAAATTGTTAGATGACTCCTCCAAGATCAGTGTCTAAACTAGATCTTCAGATCTATATTTCCATTCATAATCACCTCTTTTAGCTGAATAAATGTTACACTGCACCAAGAACCCAGAACTTTCCATAGATTACCTATTTGAATGGTTGCTGTTACTGCCCCCCCATTTACATAGAGGCGGCTGAGGTCAGACACCTGACCACATGGCATAATTCCTAAGCTGAGAAACTAGGGAATTTAGAGCAAGGTGTCCATTTCAATAGATTATCCTCATCAGATAGGCTGCACAAAGTATGGATCTATCCTGTTACTACAGTAGTAGGTAGGTAGGAGGCTTAAAGAGGACAGAGGTGTCAAGGGCAAAAGGTTAGGAAGTCTGTGGAAGAGTCGTCAATCCTGCAGCCCATTGTGTCCCAACTCCCTCATGGAAGCAGGTGTAGGACTGTGTAAAGCCAAGCAAGTGAACGCTGCCACGCCTGCCTTCGAAAGCACATATGGCTTGTGTATCATGAACACGAAAACAAAGTTTCTTTACTGGGTAGAATACGGCAACTGAGGCTGAATAGATGCCAGAAAAAGAAGCATTGTAAGGGACTGAGGGAAAACCCCCCAGATCATTGACTGTGGCTTGTGCCAATGGCAGGGGTTGGGGATGACGTCTTCTCTCTGTAGTTCCACATCTAATTTTCTTCTTGCACGCATTTGCAACCAGTCTAAAATGGTCCACTATTATGTTCCTACGAAAAGGAGATTCTCAGGAGAGTTCTCTTAGTATGAGTGAAAGTCTGTGTGGGTTTGTGTCCTGTGTATTAAGTGTTTGTGAATGCCATGAAGTGCCTTCGTGGTACCCGCCATTGCACAGAACATCCACTCTTTTACTTAATGTTTATCTCCTATTTCTTTACTTGGTTCATCATTTAGTCTTATGTTAAGCAAAAATATGGTGAAACCCTAGAATGGATTTGCTAGCTGACTTTCCTTCAAGTGAAAGCAAAACACAAATATCAGGTTAAGAGCCATCTGGAGTCAGGCATGGTGGTGTGCACCAGGTATCCCAAGCACCTGGGGAAGTTGAGCCAGGATGACTGCGGGTTACATGGTAGCTGGAGCTTCTCAGTAATACCTTGTCTCATAAAACCAAAGGCTAGTGATAATGGCTCATGGGAAGAGCACTTGCCTAACGCTTGTAAGGCCCTGAGTCCTACCCTCAACACTACACTCAATAATTCAATCTTCACTGTCACCAAAGAGATACAGATAATCCTGGAGGAAACCACTGTGCTGATTTTGTACAGTGGATTCCAGAACACTGTCCCTTTGTTGCTTCTTCAATATCTAAGTTAAAAGGAAAATTTTATAGCCGTATATGAAGAAATCGTCTTCAGAACTTGTGTATACCTTTGCAATATGAGACGTGCTGGCAAATAGACTCCCTGTAAGCGAGATGCTAAATCCTGACATTGGTGGGGGTAGCAAAGGCTGGGCTAGAAAGGAATGATATGAACTCACTGGTTGTATGATAGAATGAGAGAGAAGCTTACATTGGTTACGGGATCGTTTTCATTCTCTGTAACACATCCCTGAAGATTTAAGTTGAGAGCTCTACAGATGATCATGATCCTCTTGGCAGCTTTCTCTTCAAAGGGTTTGATCACACACTCATTTTCAAAAAAGTCCCTTTTCTGAAGCTTCAGGGTCTAAAAAAAGTGTTTGAAAGTCTTAGTTAGACAACTCTCATCATGAAAAGAGAAATTTTAAATTAAAATTTTTAGATAGTTATAGGGGTCAAGTTCATCTTTGCTAAGAATCCCGACTTACATCTATATCTGGATCCAGGGAGAACAGATTGAGCCTGTCCATGTTTCGCGTTGTTTTGATAGTGTCTTCTGTTTCTGTGAGGTACTGAGGAGAGATCTGTGTTAGTCCCTGGCATCTAAACTTCCCCATGTAGCCCCAGACACAACTACAGAGGCCAAGAAACAGTCCCTTAGTTTTATTACTGTTAAGTCATCCATCAATACCAAGAAAATCTTATGAAAACAGGTTCTTATTTTTAAGGGTTGTGCCAGGTTAACTAAAGCTCTAAGATTGATAAAAAAAATCTAGATTGTCTTTTTAGTCTAAATCTTAAAGGAAAGCATCGGCATTTTTTCCATGAAAGAAAAATATGTGTGCAAATACAGTGTCAACTTCATTACTTTTGCAAAGTCGGGATGTAGGCTGTTCTCTGAAGAATCTGTTTCCTCCAGCGTACATTCACAAGTCACAGAATTATCCAAAGGATCTTGAAAAGACAGACCAACACAGATTATTTAATAATATGAGCCACAGTTTTCTTCATCTATACAAATATCAGGTTTGATTCAAGAGCTCAGAGGGCTCTTGATGAACCCAAGCTTCTTTTTGTCCTGTCTACAGTAGAAACGGGCTGGAAATAAAACTTCCTAACAATCATTTTAGGATTCCATAACCCTTGCTATGATGCCTTGCTATCATCCTGTATCACCAAGAACTTTGGACACTTATGGTGCTGACAGGATATATAGGTTGCCTTGGCTTCCTTAAATAATGCACAACAAAATTTTCTCAAATATATAAATATTTTTATAATTTTCATTCTTAGGTCATCCATTTAGAGCTCATTGTTTGGCTTCTGCCACTTAAATTCTGCAGAACACTGAAAACGTGAATGTTCTATTTGACAATTAATAAGTAAATAAGTGACTGTAAAAACACTTGCTATGGCCTAGGGCAGTTGCGTGAAAACCAGCAAGCCTTCTTCTTCATTATCTGTGACTTTTTCACTTTAGGGGACAGGACATTCATGCAAGTAGAACTTAATAGGTATGCTCTGGTTTCTAATTCACCACTGTCTTAAGGTTTTCCTTGGGGGAATACTGAATCCGTGGTAGAGAACCTCCAATCTATATAGATAGGACTTTCACCCTTTTCTTTCTTCCTTTCTTTGTTTATAATGATTGCAATATTTTGAGGGAATGACTGGAAAAAAGAAAAATCTGTGAGTGTATATATGTGTATATGTTTGCGTGTGCCTACACATGTGTTTATGTATAGGCCAGATGTCAATATCTGTTGTTTTTCTCAGTGGCCTTCTGTATAATTTTTTATTGATCCACCTTTTATTTGCTAATTTAGACATGCATGTAACGTGTTCTGATTATCCTCCCACTCTCTCTTATCTTGGGGCCCACTGTTATCACATCCCCTTTACACAGCCCCTTCCACAGATTCATGAGGTTTTGTTTTGTGACCCATTCAGTTTCCTCAGGGCCATCTGTGACTAGAACTATCTGTTAGTGACTACCCACCTTATTTTATGAAACAGGTTTTCTCACTGAAGTCAGAGCTCACTGATATAGAAAGACAGGCTGTCCAGAAAGCTCCAGGCGTGCCCCTGTCTCTGCATCCCTAGCACGTGATTTATAGGTGCACCCTGCTGCATTCAGCTTTTATATGGGTGCTGATTTCTGAATTCACAGCAACAAATTTGTTTGGCAAGGACTTTAGTGACTGAACTAATCTTTCAGGTTTTTTTCTCTTAAGAAAATGCTATGACATATGATTTTGAAACTTTCATATATTTGATACATGACAATCTCAAGGTCTCAAGACTGTCAACACAGCATGAAGCACAGATGCCTTGTAACTAAGAGAAAGTAAAACATGTTTCTTTTTACAGATGCTATATCATACTTATTAAATGCAATATAATGTCCAAATCTAAAATGTACGTTCTGTAAGATCTTCCCATCAGAAATATGTATAATTTTGGTATTATTGGGTCATGAGTCCCAATGTTGTCTGTTGGGTGATAGCCTTCCAGTCAACTCAAAATTGCCCCAATATGTCACAGCTGTGATGATTCAATAAAGGTAAAGATCTGAAGTAAATCGTGTAGAGTATGTAGCTCAAGGACGGATGAGACCCGTCTGACAGACAGCTACTACACACAGCCACAGTGAACTAAACACGCAGCTCAACACTTGTCCAGAGCAGGGGGATGATTTCTGGCGCTCTTACCCAGCCCCAGCTCGGTGAGCTCCGCGCTCTTCCTTCCCTGGAGTGGTCCCTCTGGACTGATCTGTAGGATGCGGTTGAGGGTGTGGATCCACTCGTCCATATCGGACTCCGTTTCAGCTGCCAGTACAAAGTAGGTCAGGTCGTTCATTTTCAACTCAAAGGCGTATTTCCTCAGCCTGTTATTCTGTGGTTTAAAAAGAAAGAACAAAGCAATAAACCATGAGGCAGAGAGACACTGATGTGGTCTTGGGATTCCAAAGCCTTTCCATCCAGGTGGGCGACAAAAAGAAAATCTTAGAGGACACAACAGTGCTTTAGATGAGTCTAGTCATTTTGTTTTCAGAACTGTTTGTACTGAAAATATTTCATACCTCTTTTAATTGGTTAGATGCTTATAATGATAGTTTGTTCGTGATCTAGCAGATAAAGCTTGCCTGAAGATCAGAGTGCAAATGTCGCCTTACTGGTCAGCCATCCAGGCCAGGAAGTGGTGGCACACACCTTGAATCCCAGCAGTCAAACTAGTTAGCCATAGAGGCTGGGCATTGGTGGTGCATGCCTTTAATCCCAACACCAGAGAAGAATATACGATGGGAGGAGACAGGAGACCAGGGTCTTAGTCTGCAGTCTGAGGGAGCATTGCAGTCTATGGTCACTCTGAAGACAGGATCGCCCCTTTGTCTGAGCCTTGGTAGAGATGTCTAGTTGCTTGGCTACTTTGCTTTTCTGATCTTTGTCTTGAACTCCAGTATCTGTCTCTAGGCTTTTATCAGTCATGCAACAGCTGCCATTTTGGCTTAAAATGCTCATCTTTAGGCCTACATGTGACTATACTGCAGCCTTCAGGTAAAGGCTTTGAGGCCCCGTTTACATTTTGACACCTAAATTTAATCACTAATGCTGATAAGTAAGTCTTCTGACCCCATCACTCTCTAGAGACATCACCTCCCAAAGTAATAACAAGCTTCACGCATGCTGCTTGAGTACCCAGGGACATTTATTTCTTTGACTCCTCCTTGATCCTTTAGCTTAGTTAACATATTCACCATTACTTTATTAAAGCCCCTGATATTCTGAACCTATGCTCCTCCTGGTTTTCTTTCCATCTACCAGTCTCTGCACACTCCCATACTTACTGATGCCTCTTCCCTCCGAGTGCCATTTCTCCAAGCAAAGCCCTTGTTTCTGCCTTAAATTCTTTTCAATTTCACAGAATCTAAAGGCTCCAACTATCATCCATGGAAAACAACATGCAAACCAACATCCGCATTCTTCTTTAATTTCACATCTCTACACTGTATTTGGTGACCAGCCAAGGAGGCCTTGCTAGCGTTCCCTGAATTGCACCTGTAACACGGTTCCTGCTGAAAGGAGCCCCGCCCACATATTCTCTAGACACAGTGAGTAGACATTGCTTCTCATGGGCTGACATGGTTTGTATTCCTTCTTCATATTTCCACTGAAAACATTATTCAAATTCCAGCCTAGACAGGGCAACAAAGGTTCTTGGTTTCTGGAATATGTAAAATAAATTGGAAGTACATATTTTATTCTTTTTTTAAATTCACTTCGACAAATAAAGATATCATTTAACCTTATTTTTGTGAGTGTTTGGATAGTTTTGTTGAACACTGGGTCTTATAACAGCTCACACAGGGTCAAAGCAGTCATACTTTACAAAGGAAACAGAGTAAGCTAACTTTTAAAACTGGTATTTTAGTTGGGAAATTGTGAATGAACACATGATTGAAGGAATGACCAATCTATCAATATCTAACAATCTATCAATCAAATAGTGTAAAACTAGAACATTTTGTGGTGAATAAGGTTAAGATATGGGCCGATTGCTGAATGGATTCTTTATGTTGTGTGATCAAGAAAGTCCTTCCCCAGAAAGTGGGGTACCATTTGAAATTTGTAAAAGGAGGGGGAATGGAGAGAGGGGACACACACACACACACACACACACACACAAACAGTTTGAGTTTTACATATTCCAGCTACAGATGAGAAATGTAAAAACAGAATGGAGACCTATCCCAAGTAATGACATAGGTTTCTAGTCACAGCAAAAAGACATAGAGAATAGAGTCCTGCTCCACTTCCATATCTGTGATGGCGCTGTCACCTAGAGCTGGGCTGGGTGAGCGCTGTCACATCACATACTTAAAAGGCATTCATGATACAGAGTCACACCTTTTCTAAGTACAAGAGATTACACAGTGAGGCAACACATTAGCCTTGGGCTGATGCACTGCCATGACATGAAGGAGAAGGAAGAGCTAGCAGTGAGGTTTACTGTGGTTCTTAGCCTAAGCAAATGTTCTTCTGTCAAGTCTCCCAAGAAGCTCATTGCTTCTCCCTCTGTACCATTGTCTAGGATTATGTTTGTTTTGTAGTGACTCACGCACAGGTCTGGCTCTCGAACAATTCACAAGTCCCACGTGCAGAAGCTAACACTTTTCCTCTGTCATTTTGTGCAGTGATGGTTTACTGCCACAAGGTAGGAGTCTGCTCTGTTGGCACCCTGCCCTGGGCAAAGCTCTACTTCATCTCTGGGCTTGCAGAATGGGCGAGATAAATGTTAAACACCTAGCCCTAGACATATCCAGTTGGAAAATAAGCCTACTGAAATTTCACATAAATGTTTTGAAAAGAGATACTACATTCTGTAAGGACACTGACTAGAATTGTTTGGACAAAATAAAGTAATTATTAAGATTTGCATTTTGATAGCAATTCAAATCAGATGGGAAGAAAAACAGACAGGCAACAGCCTCAAACTTGGTATTTAAAGGGAACATCTAAGGGAGATTAAGAATGCAAAGCCCTAGATGCTCTACCTGGGAGGCATGGGCAGACTCCCTCCATCCACCCCCATGTTGCCCTTCGGGTAAACTGTGATGCAGTAGGTGTAACACTGCCAGAGACTCTCACAAAACAGAGGCTCTACAGGCAAAGACAATGGGGTTAGAAAGCAGGTTTCCTGTTAAGGTTCTGCTTTTTCACATGCCAAGAGAAATAGAACTGGACACCCAGGAAAAAGCCAGGGATGTGCAGAGCGTGGGGCATAACTTCTGTTTGGATGTTTTCAAGATCTGAATATAGCACAACACAAACAAATCTTAGTGTTGTTTGGAAATTCATGCGGAATCATTTGACTAACCCAAGGGTGGAAATAACATGGACTAGCAGTCAAAACTACAGCAAAAGCTTCTTTGGGGTCAGAATTAAAAGTGGGTCCAATCTCAATTTGCTTTGAAATCCAGTATTAGAAGTAAAGCTTGGTTTTCTAAACTGCATTCTGTATTTCGCATGAGTTAAGCATGGTCGTCAATGTGTTAATAATTCAAAAGGATTACTAAAAATATGTATCTTTTAAAAAAAATTTCAGCAAAGTATAACAAGCTCTTGTGTCTTCAAACGGGACATTTATAAATAAAATGGACACTGTGTTTGTGCTTCCAAGGGACAGAGCTATCTGCAGTGTATAACAGCTAATGGGGAGGGTGGTGGCAAAGCTGGAAAGATGCCTATGCTGGGAATGCTCTCTGATCTCATGCTCCGTACTGCCAAGTGAGCCACAGATAGGGAAAAACAAACACGGGAAGTCAGTAAGATACTTGAATAATCTCGACATGAAATTACTGTCATTGAAATAGTAACCAAGGGGTAATGACAATTTTTACACTCTCTCAATTTCCTTCCTTTTACTTTGTCGCTGATGTACGGCTTTGCCCAGTCCAGAGCGCATGCCTTCATAAACAACAGGGACTGCAGCATGCTCTACGGCTCTGCAATGTGCTTGGTGGATGGTGATAGCCAACCAGAGCGCATTAAAACGTCCCAATTACACAGACTGTAAGAAAAGTACGAATGTCAATGGAGGACTCGAGGATAAAGAGGAGATTGCCCAAACCAATTGATCCATCATGCCTGCTAAGCCACTAGAATTGTTAATGGAATTTTATAGGAAGCAAAAGACAATGATCAAACACATGACATCCCATTCAGGCTCAATGATGCTGGTGGGTCCCACCCACCTCATCTTTTATCTGTTAATTCAGTAAACAAAAAGTTATCAGGTACTTCCTTTGTGTCAACTACACAACATTAGCAAATATTCAGGCAAAGAGCTTTCCCTCACTGAACTTGCATTCTACATTCCTGCTTTCTTTCTTTCCTCCCTCCCCTCCCTTCCTTCCTTCCCTACTTTACTTCCATGTGTGTTTGTGTATGAGATGTACATGCTTGTGTGTAAGAGAGAGTGCATGTGCATGTATGTGCATGTGTGTAGAGGCCAGAGGTGAATGTTGGTGTCTTCAAGTGTTCTCCACTTTCTTTTTTGAGTTAGGGTCTCTAATTGGATTTGGAAACCATCTTCTCAGCTAGGATGACTGGACAATGAGCTCCAAGGATTGGCCTATCTGCACCTTGCAGACTGAGGATCCCAGATGCATGCTGCTTCATCCAACTTTAAATGGGTTTCTGGAAATCTTAACCCAGGACTTCAAATTTTTTAAGCAATCACTGGCTGAGTTATCTCTCCAGACTCCTAAACTTACCTTTTATTGGGTATCAATAAACAAATAGGCAGAAATATATGTGAGTAGAATATAGTGTGAAGTAATACAGTATCATTTATATTATAATGAAGCATTGTGCACTGATATATGTAATTTTATTGATGCATGCATGTGAAGACAGTGATGGAGGTTGTTACTCATGTCTTATTTACATATTCCACTTCCTTTTCGGTGTATTTTCCACATATCCTTACTGAGATGAACCCTAAATCTCACTGCTGGAAACTGCACAGGAGCATATATTGTGTGTTTCTTTGATCACATGGCTTATATAGGATGATGGATGTAAGGGGGTATGATCATTTTTGTGTTGTAAACATAGTATTCCCATGGATGGACATCTTTACATAATCTTGGATATTCCTCTACCTCATATCTAATTTCACCACTTATTAGTTCTGTGATTTGGGAAAGCCACATTGGCTCTTGGTTTTATTTTGATAAATGGGACAATAGTAATGTATATTCCATCAACTATCTCAAATAATATATTAAACGTATAAAGTTGTAAATACTTTTCTGGCTGTTACTATAATAGAAAATAAAAATATTCAGAGCCAGAATTTGTTATTGGGAAGTGTGTGGGCCATATATGGCTTCTAGATCCATTTATTTTCAAAATTATACTCTTCCCATATGACTACTTTTAGATGGGCATGCATAATGCATTTTTCTCCTGTTTAAGGTACCCCTGCATCTCATACTCAGTCCCAGTGAGTTGTCTAATGTATAAAATATTTTAATTTCTAGCCTTTAAAAAATAGCCTCCTGTGTTTAGCTAAAGATTCCATATCCATGTACTGGCAGTTGTGGCCCCACCACCAACTTGGGTTGCTGTGATAGGTTTTCAACCATTAGCACTGTCAAGAAGAAAACTCAAACAAATGGGATTCTTGGGCCATTTATTTTCTTTCATAGTGGCAAGACCTGAAACATAGGGATGAATGGATGGATAGATGGATAAACGAATGCATGACTGGATGAAATAACAAAGGAAAAAGATTGGATAACCTAGACATAAATATTCCTTAGTCCCAGCATAAACCTGAGTCAGTGAAAGTGGTAGGATCTGCACCAGACTGGCTTATATTACAGATTTAATGTTGTTTGTTAACATTTAAAAAAAAGAGAAAGAAAAAAAAGAAGCATGATTAGGTTTTTTTGTTTGTTTGTTTTGTTATCAAGACTCAAGAACCTGCCATTCACAAATATCAGTTAATGTTTCTGAAAAACAATTGACATTTCCCTCTCTTTAAAGTCACCCTTATAATGTGTGCCTCTTAATTCTAATAATTATTCTTGGGAAGAAAATAATGGTATAGATTGAGTCCAGTTGAGGCAAACTAAAATGCTATGGTCACTGAAAGGTTTTTTATAAAGTTAAACCCCCAAAGAATCCCAGAAGTTAGGTAGCTCTTACTGAGACAAAGATTTTGTTCTTTTCTTTTTTAATTCAAGAAAAACTGGCAAAGATCCCTGGCAAAACAGATCTGACTCACCCTAGTTATTCATTTGTTCTGTGCTTTTGTGTATGTGTGATTCACCTTCAGGCACAAAATGTGCTGGAGATCTTACTAGACTGATGGTTAAAATTTATAAGCTTTCTCTTTCAATCTCCTTGCCAAGTATAAAAAGGTGTAAGTGAGAAAGAGCCGTGATGTAAGAACTGGGACTAGTGTCCATGACGTGCATGAACCCCCAAGGAGAATGACCTTAATCAACTGGAGGCCCCTGCTTTCGTAAACGAAGAAGATAATGGGAGAGGTCTTGAAAAGATCAGGGTTATTTAAAGAGTCAATGAACTCTTTAAAGACACACGTTTAAAATCCATCTTGAGTAATCCTAAAGATCCAGATTCTCTGCCTGTTCTCTGTTCTGTCAGCCCAGAAGATCTTAGAGGGAGACAGACCGATCAGTTTTGAGATGTTTGGAGCTAAGAGATCTATCACTCTTCTGCATTCCTAGAGCCTCCCACCTACTGCCATTCATATCGCCATTTTTCCCTTGGGATGTTGAGTAACAGTGAGTCTGTTGTTCTGATGTCATAGTGAGCATGCTCTGATGTAATAATGATCATTCTCTGATGCAACAGTGAGCATGTAGCTCTGATTTAACAGTGAGCATGCAGCTCTGATGTAACAGTGAACATGTAGGTCTTATGTAACAGTGAGCACGTAGCTCTGATGTAGCAGTGAGCACGTAGCTCTGATGTCACAGTGAGCAGTAGCTCTGATGTCAGAGTGAGCATGTAGCTCTGATGTCACAGTGAGCAGTAGCTCTGATGTCACAGTGAGCATGCAGCTCTGATGTAACAGTGAACATGTAGGTCTTATGTAACAGTGAGCATGTAGCTCTGATGTCACAGTGAGCACATATCTTTGATGTAACAGTGAGCATGTATCTCTGATGTAACAGTGAGCACGTAGCTCTGATGTCTGTTTCTGACTTTAACAGGGAAATGAGTTTCCCATGCTTCAACACAGTTTCAAGCATAATACAAGCACTGAATAAAGAATGAATGAATGAGTTAGCAAATAAAGATATGGATTAATTGACATATTTAAGGATTGGTTTGAAGAAGGAAAATCACAGTTTACTCGGACATTTTTCAATAGATTTTCTTGCAATGCTATGAACTATAAAGGGGCAATCAGGGAAGCAGGGTGAGGACCCACTACCACCTAGATCCTTCCTAAATCTGCACATATACTTTAGTTTTGTGGATGAGAAAACCCAAGGTCAGAGGTTGAGTGACTCACTCAGAGGGCTCTGGAGGTCAACAAGAAACTAGGATCTGAATGCTGACCTGAAGGAACCCTCAGCTTCTGCTGGCCCTGTCAGGTTCTTCCTAAGACAATGTTGTAAAAGAGACTGAAACAGAGGCTAAATCAGGGATGGTGAAGATAGGGGTCTAGGGGAAACTGATGGAAACCCAATCTGGTAGAATGGCATTGAATATAAAGTACATCCCTGCAAGCTTGATGTATAAAAAAGACTGAGACAGGACTTTTTGGAATGACTCACCAAAGGAAAAAAAAAGAAAAAAATTTACAAGTTCAGCTCAGTGTAAATATAAAATGTAATCACTGATCTCCAAAGTATTGTTAAAGATTTGCTACAGACTTTAATGCCAGAGATTCTGCCTAGCGACCAACAATAGAAGGCCAACCCCACTCTCCATTAAGATCCTCATTACCCTTTCCACATGGAAAGCTGGCATCTGTATTGAAATGCAGTTAGCTTTCCCTGCTAGCAGGGTACTCAGCAACACTTAATTAATTACTAAAGTTCAGCCTTATTATTTCCTGGAAGAATTCCAGGTTTTAACAGATGAAGTGCCCAGAAATAGTTTAGAACTGAGAGACGGAAGGCAACTCTATTTTGCATCTATGGATCTAAGGGCCCTGCATAATAGTTCTGGATGTAAACTCAGCTATGAAATTACAAGCTCTGTGAGTGTCTGGGGTATGCCTATTACGGAAGCTGTCTCTCCAGGGTCCAGAGTCTTATTGTGAAAAACGAGGGGCAATTGCTACAGTACCTAATTGTTTCAACTTTTAAGTAAAAATGAATAAAGATAGATTCATATGAGTGAAGAAATGAAAGAGCACCCAATGTCCATGGAATGGGAGACATCCATGGAATTTTTCTCCTTCCACTTGATACATTGGTTCATGACCAGTGCAATACTAAAGTAAAATAATTTGAAGATCAAGAACGTCCAGAACAGCCCCTGTCTGTAAACTCCAGGCAGTCCAAGGAATCCTTGTCTTTAAAGAAAATCTCCACTTCAAACAAAGGTGCTGTGTTTATACACTGAATTGATTACGTGGTTAGACAGGGAAGAGCATTTATGAAATATATATTTTAAGCCATGTGACTGATGTGTCTCCCCCATGAATTCCATTAGTTCTGTCATTTTCTAGGCTGTAGACCAGATAAGGATAAGGGTCGTTTTCTTCTTTTCCTTGAGACAGCTCAGACTAGCTTATACTTCAGGGCTTAGTGTTTACTGTTCCTACCCAGTCTTTATTCCATGGATCATTTTGTCTCCTTTCTCTTTATTTCTTTTTAATTACTTTTGTCTCTTTCCAAAATGCCTCTTTTAAAATATCAATATGCCTTTTCAATATCATGACACACATTTCTTCCATCTATTTATCTCTCTTGTTCTTACTTAAGAAAATTGCCAACTGATTCCACTGTTTCCTTGTTTATTTCCTGTTTTTTGTTGTTTGTTTGTTTTTTTCTATTGAAAGTAAGTTTTATGGATGTATGGATCTAGACTGTGTGTTTATAAACAAGTTCCCAGAGTCTAGAACATTCTTGACATATACAGATATATTCTAAGCATTTGTTGCACATGTCAGGTAACAAAAGTAAAGCCACCACGGGGAAGAGGGATTTCACTCACCTGTACCACACCTGTGCAGGAATCCAAAAAGATGCAGCCTTTGGGCTCTTTGGATATCTTTTCATCTTTGTAAAAGTTCATAATGTAGGAGTTATCTGGCAACTGAGTCAGCTGGAAGTAGCGCTTTTTGAACGACTAAATAAAAGATAGAAGGAGGGAGTTTGAATTTCATTATTCTGCTACTCATGGGAATGACAAGTCTTCAGGGTTCTTTAGCAGGGCAGTGCTCTAGAGTGGAGACTGACTTCTGTATAAATGAAATATTATAGAAAACATAAGCACTATGCAAATGGCCCCTCTCCATGCTGTGACCCAAGAAGGGATGTGAGGAAAGGGGACAGAGCAGGGATTAGCTTGGATGTGTTCTTACCCGGACAGTGACAGTGTTGTTGACAGTGCTGTTAAAATTCCCCTTGTAAAGCCAGCCAGACTTGAACACACCAGTGCCTCCGGCTCCCCCACCGCCCTTGGAAGATGAGTGGGATGTGGTATCCTACAGAGAAAGCCATCATTAGCATTGCAGTCAGTCTCGTGGAGCCCAGATCTTAGACACTGCACTTAAAACTGAGACTCCTTTTCCCTCCTGACTCAACTGCAGTAATCATGCTCAGTGTCAAAACAAACATGATTCATTTTGCCTAAAAGCCCCAACACAGCCAGCCCCTCCTGCTCACTGAAAACAGATGGCAAAGAAGCCATTGCAGGCAGGAACTAATGGCCCCCATGTTTTAAACCTGTCACTCAAAACCATAACTTACTTCATCCTTATCAGCGTCTTCATGGTCAACCTCAAAGGAATGTGAAGGAAGTTTCTCTGGCTTGTGTTCTGCTCTGATATTTCGAAAAGAAAAGAAAAAAAAGAAGTCCAGTTTGCTATTTGACATCTTGCTTTTGTTTTTTTGCTGTTCCTAAGATCACAATGGCTCCACTAACATTGTTTTAATTTTTTATCCTTTGCAATCGTAAAAATCTTGGGGGTTCTTTTTCTCTGAGAAGAGTTAACTTTTCCCCTGACATAGCTTTTTGTATTGAAGGAGAGCAAAGAGGGTGGATGGAGATCTCAGAGTTTTGTCTTCTCCCGCACTCTGAAGAAGAATATTAAGCAAAGCCACCCTCGTGAGCTTTTCTGGGTCATCTGTATGTGACATGGCCAAGGCTACCAAGGTGGTTATCTAAGCAGCCTCAGGCTTGGAAGGACTTGATTCCTGAGAGGCAGCCTATGTTTTGGCTTTCAGGTTGTGTCATGCCCCTGTGGTAGCTCTTCAGAGGGCCACCCAAATGGAGCAGTGTCGCCTGCACATGTGGTGTGCACCCTTTGGCATCACAGAAGCTGCAGTTTCAGCTGTGGTGTGATTGGGCACCCTAGAGGAGCAAGTGGGCACACCTAGCTTTATATGTACGCAGTAAAATAAGTCTGAAGTAAATTTCTCTTGGCGCAGGTCTGTCTCATAATGAACGGCTGGAGGAAGCCAGACTCTCCACTTCCAGTTTAGACTTTCCTCCAACATCAGCCACCTTGTAAGGCATACAGTTTCACATGCAGACATTTATGCACTGTTTTAAGATAGCACAGTCTGTAGAATCTGAATGACTGTGAGAAAAGAAGACGAGAGGAGAATTAGCTGATCCCATCAAACCCGTTCCTGAGCTGACAGTGCTCTGGAGAGAAACAGAGAGGGCTAATGGCTTCTATACTTACGTTCCTTCTATGCCTTCCCAGAGGATGCTCCCTCTTGGATATAGAGAGTTCTTTCATCATCCCTCTAAAGGACACCCCAGTGCTTACTTCCCAGTGCACCATGGGAAGTGACAGCACAGAAGAAAATCCTGTTCATTGTTAAGCATTGCCCATTTCTTAACAGATTGCTTAGAACTAGGAAATGTTTGCATCCAGCACCATTGCCTGTCCCTAGACAGTTCCGTCACTGGGTCCTCCTGGAAGGCACTGTGATGAACACAGGACTTGAGAGTCACTGCTAAGGATGCAATGTGGAGTCTTCTGTTGTTTTCACTACAATTTTCTTCTCTATTTTTCTTTGTTGGTAATCTTGGTAAAATCTCAAGACCTACTGATCAGTACTTGTCTTTCTCAACAGGTAAAAGAGTTGTAGAAAGTGTTATTTCAAGACTAACCCCTTGGGCTAGGTGATGGTCCAGTGGGAGAGTGCTTGCTGGGCAAGTATGAGGACCTGCATCCAGTCACCTGCACTGATGTAAAAGCCAGATGTGTCCCCATTTGACTGGAATCCTAGTACTGTTAGGGGTGGGGCAGGAAATAAGAAGTTCCTAGGAGTTGACTGCCAGTCACTCTAGCTGAAATGGTGAGCTCCAGATAATTGAGTGAGCCTCTCTCAAACAATTAGGCTGAATATGATAGAATAATATACTTGATATTGACCTCACAGAGTCTACACACTCATACAGAGAATTCACCTGCTGGCACACACTACACACATACACACACACACACACACACACACACACACACACGAGAGTATCACCTCTCAAAGTCTGGCACATATCAGGTATTCAAAACATAGCTATTATAGTATGATAGGGTATCTCTTCCGTATATTCCCAAGAGTGGTATTGCTGGATCCTGGGGTAGGTTTATCTCGAATTTCCTGAGAAACCG
>LOEQ01001288.1:178250-210077 GCA_001685075.1 Bramus lutescens
CTGGATGGAGGGGGGAGAACCTTGGACTTCCCACAGGGCAGGGAACCATGACTGTTTTTTGGACTGGAGAGGGAGGGAAAGGGGGAATGGGGGGAGGTGGAGGGAAATGGGAGGAGGGGAGGAGGTGGAATGAAAAAATTTAAAAACATAGCTATTAATAGATATGTATGACTTACATAGTTGCATATATCCAAGTTATTTCATATCAGAAACAATAACATAATAATATGACATTCCCCACCCTTGGTTTACTGACAAGTTCGAAGATGTTTAAAAACACAGACAGAAGTTTTGTATTCAAGCTTAAATATGCATAGGATATTGTTCTTTGTCTAATCACATGTGTGTATAATCAGACTTTGGCACACAATACTGGGACTCCAAACTTGTCTAATCTTGCTGTTTTACAGAGATAAATTTGTAGACCATAAGACTCACTTATATAAACACACCAGAGAGATGGGTTTGGAGGAAATATCTGTCAAATAATTTCTTCAGGAATGATGACTTCCAATCACCACAGAAAGCATATTAGGAAGAATATAGCCATTTAAAAAAATCTTTTCCTTGAAAAGAAATCTTTTTCTTGGTAGAGCTTCAGAGATGCTCCAATTAACCTATGCTCATTGTCACAATGTGTTAACTTGTTCTGCTCTGTTTGGTCATGGTCACCTTTCTGGGAAGGCATACCAAGTAGCCTTCACAGTATTAACTTAGGAATACTGGGAAAGCCTTCCTAACCCAATTCTTTTCTCCATAATAACATGTGATACTCTGTGAACAAGAAGCAACTCTTTTCATATTTTATTTGATTGACAAGAGAAAGCCATCGACATAATCTTTTCCTTCTCCCTCTCATGTTATCTGAGTTTCAGGGACATTTTCAAATGGTATGTTTCAGGGCAGTTGCTTGAAATGTTTTATCTGCATTATGGGATTTTAAAACTGACGATATGGCTCTGAAGGGAAGTGGAGGAAACTTCCATGCTAACTGAACATACACATATTTGTGTAAATTGTAGTGGGAATTATTTTAAGAGCTATCACCACAAAAAGGATGATACTGTGAAGTGATCCATTTCTTAATCAGCTAGATTTGACTATTCTACAACGCCTCCATATTTCAAACCAACACTTTACACATAATTGGAAGTTATAATGCTATCTCCTATTACAGCGCATAAAAAACCCCTGAAATCCAGCCAGAAAGGGCTTGATTAATCCCATACTTGTCACTATGGGCCAGTGGACATATAGTGTCAGATCAGTCATTACTATGAGTCACAGGGTTCACAGCTTGGCCAGATTTATGATTACTTTCCTCCCTTGTTAGCATGCATAGTACCATCCAACATTATGAATACTAGCGATCAAGGATGAAGCTTCTATATCAGAATCAACTTGTTTCTCTATGTTTTATGACTCTGATAATTAACATATTCAGCAGTAAGACCTTGCCATCAAGTTCTAGAGTATACTGAGAACAGTGGGAACAGTCTGGACAAGTCTTACAAGACATGCCCGTTGGTGCAGCAGTGACATCATTGTTATGGGAGTAATCAGAACTATTTTTTTATTTGAATTTAAGGCCTGTTCCTAATGATGAAGCCCATATTGAACACCATTGTCGAGGCCAATAACTTGTGACTACATTGGTCTTAGGCCTTAGAGGATTACCTACTACTATTATTTTGCTAAATGGATGGTACAAGTCAGGGGGGTCAAGGGCATCAAAAGGGAACCCATAGAAACAACTAACCCAGGCGCATAGGAGCTCACAGACTCTAGACTGACAGCTAGGGAGCCTGCACGGGACCAACCTAAGCCTGCTCTCTATGTTGTGTAGCTTGGTCTAATTGTAGAACTCCTAGTAGTGGGATAAGGGACTGTCCCTAACACTTGAGCTGCCTTTTGGGAACCTGTTCTCCATACTGGGTTGTTTCACCCAGCCTTAATAGTCCTACCTCAACTTGATATGCCATGCTTTGTTGATACCCATGGGAATCTTGCTCCTTTCTGAACAGAAAGAGGGGAGGCCTAGATGGGGGTAGAGGAGAGGCAGGGGGAGAGAGCAGGAGGAGAGGAGGGAGGGGAAACTCCAGTCAGGGTATAAAATAAATAAAAATATTTACTTAAGAAAAGAAAAAGAAAAAAGATTGTATCTTCTTTTATTGCCTTCAAAAATTCAACTTGGAGGAGCATGGGGCCGTCTCTAAGGACCTTTGAAATCTCAAGATAAAAGACTGGCCAGGGACTTCATACCTTGAGTTTGAACCCAATGTGAGCAATAATTTGCAGGGGATATTACTTTTCACTTCCTCTTATTGCCCCAGGAAGGATCATGGCAACCCTTGCGTGCCCTTCAGTCATTATTTGTGAACTTAGTGCTCACATTTCCCATGTAAAAGCCAACAACAGTTCCCATTCCATGTAGTTAACACGAGAAAATGTATGCACCACAGCTGACATATTCTAACACACTGTAGACAATGAACAAATATTTAACTATGTAAGTTTTCTTTTTCTGTCATATTTGAGAAAGACTTGTACCTGGGCTGTCCTTGAACACACTATGTAGGCCACAGTTATTTTGAGATCCTAATCCTCCTGCCTCCACCATTTGAATGCTTGGTATATACTACCCTGTTCAGCTTCCTTTCTTTAAACAGAAATCATTTTTGTCCTTGGTTACCCCAGGTGAGCTGATCAAACTTGATTTGATCTTTAGCCAAAAAAAAATATATATCCTTGGCAAATATTCTTTCTCAGATCAACGGTGGTAAAACTTTTTGCTCTTGTTTCATGTTGTGCCCTTCTGCATTTTATCAATGCTCCAATGAAATCAGCACCATAAATTTTCATGCCATTTGAATCTCCCAGGAACTCCAAGTTCAATGTTGACTGTGTGAAGGCTGATGTTTCACATTCTAGGAAAAATAATGGCGCTCTCTAGTTTGCTTTTTTGAATGCATGGTCTTGAAATTTAAAGAATATATTTCACTTTTTTTCTTTTACTTTTTCAATAATGTCATCTTTCACAATTCTATTCTGCAGTGTTAGCAACTTGTAAAAAAAATGATCAGCTTAAATTGGTAGCAGACATAGGAGGGTTCTTCTAATCCAGGAGGTATGGACATGATTTACTTTCAACAGCCTCACGAGGCCTAACTGAATTAATCTGCTTTCACTACTGACCTAAATATGCACAATCTTTAGGGGGCAGTTCTTAGCTTTGTAAAATCATTAAGAAATAATTCTACTATGCAATGCTGAAGTATTTATTATCCTGGGACATATTCTAGGGAATTCTACTTTAGAACTTATGATAGAATGTATTTTATGTGGCAAACTTTTCTATTCTTAATATCTCCTTGCACATCTTTAGATAACGTGCAGGAACTTATCAATAACCTTTCAGTTATGTTCTCTTACCATATTGGAGATGTGTCTATGCAAGATATGAAAAATCTAACTCAGTAACTACACCCAGAATCTCTTCTTAGTGGACATGCTTCCTGTATCCTTTAATAAAGGAAAAACTCTGTGAGCCTAAAATACTGCATTTACTTCTTTTATGGCATCATGATTATAATAACAGTATTTGGCAGTTAAAGTGACTTGAAGTGCTCTACGTATCTAGGAGAGTAGAAACATGTTGACTCAAGGGGTAGGGGTCAAGGGAGATCATTCACCAGGCAAAGCAATTGCTACACAAGCATAAGGATTGGAATTGGATCCCCAGCATTCTTGGAAGTGCTGGGTGGGCATGGTAGCCCATCTGCAACTTCAGAACTCAGACATTGGGGACAGCCTTAGAGCAAGAGGGCTAGGAAGGCTGGCCACATTGGCAAACTCTAGATCAACCGAGACTCCTTGCTATGAATAAAGAAAAGCAAGGGCAACGCCTCACACCAGCTTCAGGTGCACAAGAATGCACACAAACATGCATGAGCACCACACAGACAACACGCAAAAATAATGAGAGTTGGAATGTGGCGGCCTAGGTCCTGTTTCTCAAGCACTGAGAGAGCTTCCAGGTTGTGACTGTTTCTCAGATTTGTTCTCAGGAAGAGGAGCACAGATGTTAGAAAACAATTTGATTGTCAATTGCACCTACAGGATGCATGGGACTAACACCCAGTCATCTTGAGTGCCGTCATCATTTGAGACACCTTAGGGTGTGACAGGACTTTCCCAAGAAGATGTTACAAGAGATGATCATTAAGGAGTCCTGAGTTTTACAAAATGTTCAGAAATCTGTAGGAGTTAAGGCACAGGATCTTCTTTGAGAAAAGACTTCCTGTTTTGGAGAACCTTTGGCTTGCTCTTCTCAATGAGACAACTTCTGGAAAAAGAAAACAACTTCCTCCTCTCCTTTCTTTTCTATGCCACCCTTCCAAACATAGGCCAAATGATTTCTAAAAGACATTACACCCTTGTGTACATTCCTCAAGATTTCTCTCTCAGTGATAATAAAATCTGTGCTTCCCTCTAGGGTTCCCAAAGTTTTTGGATTCTTGTTGCGATCCTCACCCTCTAGCCCTCCAGACTCTCATTCTGCTCAAGTGATGAGACCAATTTTGGTCTCAGGGCCTTTGATCTTGTCCCCCTTCCACTGCACTGCACTCCCAGAACCTTCTTTCCCTGAGATTACAGCTCTGGTGGCTACAGTCTCACGAGATACAGTCCAATGTCACCTTCTGAGAGCCATTCACAATTACGATTTAGAGTCCTAGTTTGGAAAGATCTTCCTGGGGACAGAAAATATTGCCAAGTAGAGCTGAATTTTGTGCCATGGACAAATAAAACAAAATTTGATTCAGTGTGCATCACTTAAGGAGAGGATAAGTAGACACTGAACTTTTGAACTATTGATATTTTTTTCTTGTTTTTTTTTTCTTGAAATATTTGAATCCTTGTATCATGTTTATTTGATGAACCAAATGAGTTGAGAGGTACTTGAAAGCATTTTTCTTTCTTAAATTTTCAGCATCTCCATCCCCATTTGGGAATGTTTAAAAACAAAAATTTCCACAATATTATGCGCCAGGAATTATCCTAAAGGGATTCAGCAGGGAATTCCCTGCCCTTTGAAGGACTTTATTCAGTAGGGGAAAAACAAATAAATACTTTCTGTAGTTCAGTGAGCAGGTGGATCTCGGTGGAGTGACACTTGGGGAGAGCAGAACAAAGTGACCTTCCTAAAGGCTTTAGAGTCCCAAGCGTCAGGGGGGAAGTTACACACCGAGTTTCTGTTTTGCTCTATGTTTAGATCTATGCCCTTCTGTAGAATTCATTTGAATGCTTTTTGAAATCTCTCAGTGAATGTACATAAAGCAGGCTGTGAATCAAAATGCTGTTTGGAATCTGGTGAGAAATTCTCTGTACCATGTTGGCCTTTCCCGGTGCCACTGTTGAAACAACAGCTCATCGATGGATGATTCAAGGATGAGCAAATGCTCAAACTGCAGTTAGCAGCAAATTAGAGAAGACTGAGTCTCATTCCAAACTCTTATTATAACATAATATTATAATATAGCTATTATGTTGTTGATCAAAATGTTCTGTATCTTGACGCATAAATTTCGCAAAATGTACTTTGACACAAAATAAACACACTTGTGTTCATAAACAGTGTGGGAATTTGCAAAGAGGTGACTTTTAAACATATGCAAAAAAGCCCACGTAGTCTTTATAATAAACAGATGACGCGTTCTTACCGGGGTAGCTGTCGAATGTCTCCCGAATACTGTTCATATTTGTAGTTTACCACATACCACTGGGAACTGTAGAATTTACAAGCCTGAAACAAATGAAAAAGACAGTTATAAAACTTGTCATTAAAAGAAAGCTGTGCTGCCAAAATGCGCTCATGATCACAGGCGGGCACGGAGGTTGCCACGTTAGCCACTTCAAGGTAGATGAGAGTCCTGTCCTTCCTAATCGTCAGACTTTCTCCAGTGTCGTGGAACTCTCTCCAGACTCCTGGAGGAGGAACTGTTTAACACAGCTATTCTGGTTCACGTCACCACCGGAATCACCGTCGAATCTGAGCAGATGTGTGGCTCTCCAGGAGAAGCATTGTTCATGACCTTTCCTTGTCTTCTCACCCTTCACCTGACAGGTCGTGTCATGAAGGATATTTTTATTTGTGTCCAATCCTGTCATGATTTTAGCTTGTTTCACTCTACTTTAGTAACTGAACTACCTTTTCTTCTCTTCCTCTACTATTACCACCCTCGTTGGCTCAGCCAGGAGCTGACTTTTCAGCTTTATCTCAAAACTTTGCCATGATCATTCAAGGTTTTAAGGAATGTTAATAAAGGATCACTGAGAATTATGTTGAAAATGAAGCTAGTGAATTATGAGACGATTGATGTTGTGGGATATTTTATTTGTGGACTGAGAATAAAGTTTACTTTGAATCAGAGGGCAGAGCTAGCTACCAGTTGACCAAAAATAGTCATAGAGGTTTTGGAGGACCAAGGACACGTAGAGAGACAGAGGAAGTAGTAGGGAGGGGTGTAGAAAGATTCTTGCCCTTTTGGATCAAGGAAGGAGAGAGAAAGGAGGTCACTGGTTGTTTCTTGGCCACTTCCCTAATCATTCAGGTTCTTTCCCAGATATCTGATTCCCAAATTTTTATTAACAAAGAATAATTATATAAATGCTTCAGATTGATTCTCATACTATTTATATTTGTGTGTTGTGTGCATATATGCACATGTGTGCATGAACATATGGAGGCCAGATATGTATTTGAATGCTACCATTCTCCACCTTTTCTTTTGAGGCAGGGGCTACTGAGCCTGGAGCTCACTAATTAGGCAACACTAGTATCTTAGTGAACTTCAGGGATCTTCTGGCTTCTTTTTGCCTGGCATTACCCACAGTTTTATGATTACTGATGCACCCCATTAGGCCTAGGATTTTGTACAGTTACTGAAGACATGAAGTCAAGCCCCACTCTAGTGTTATCAAGAGTAGACAACACTCTACTGACTGTGTTATCTCCTTAACTGTTGATTTATACTACTTATGGACATAAAATATTTTCCAAGCACCTCCCTACCATGTAGCTTATTGTAATAACCATGGATTTGCAATAGAGATGTCACTATGTCAAACTAGACCTTAAAAGCCCTCAATTCTAAAATGACACGATATTGAGAAATATTTAGCTGTCTTCAGAATTACAAATAGACCATGCCCTCTCACACTTGTGGGAAAAAATTGAGGCACCATAAATTTATTGACCTTTGAGGAATAATGGCCCGTGAGGCTCTCTTTGAAACCAAGGCTAAGACAGACAGACATTACACAGTTCTTCCGAAAGGAACATGAGAGCACGGCTTCCGTAGAGTCAGATGGAAACAGGGCATAGTCCACTGCAGACAGGGGAGCAGGAAAAGTAAGGGAGTTGGGTGGAAAAGATCACAACTCCAGGAATGTAGGCTCGTTGACTGGGGTTTCTGTGGGTCTCTCTGTTCCTTGTCTGAACCTTTGACAGCTTTGCTTAAAATGAAACCTCTTAATCAAGGAGCCTATTAAGAGGTCCGAGGCAGGGAACGTGAGATGTACAGCAGAGGCAAGTCTGGGGACCTTATCACTTCTAGATTTCCCTGGTCCTGATTTCTTTCAGCCCCGTCGCTTTATTTGTTCAGGGATGTGCCCACGCACAAACTGGCAACCGAGGACAAGGAAAGAGAGACTGGGACAAAGGCAGGAGTGGGAGGCTGGCTGTGTGTGCCCAGGACCACTGTAGGCTTCACGATCAAAGCTGATCTCAGGGAGGTTGAGAGCAGAGGCCGCCAAGAGAAAAGGAAAGGGGAAGGTGATCGGTGGGTATTCAATTACAGTTAGTTAGTAGTAAATCCTTTTTGCATGTCTTGACACAAGAGGGTGACCATTCATAACTATATGTACTGCAATTTCCAAAAGCTAGGCAAAGAATTTTCAGCGTTTTCACAAAGCACAGACAAGACTTTGAAGTGACAGATGCCGACTCAGCTCTGAAAGTTACACAACATTTACATATAACATCATATTATTTCATAAATATGCATGTTTTGTTTTTATATACCAGTCTTTTAATTTTAAGAAAAATTTGCTTACTATTTCTGTATGTGTTTGTGCATTCACGTGTGCATTACTCCGTGTGTGCAAACATGCATGCGTGTTACAGCATGCCTATGGAGGTTAGAGGATAATTTTTGGGAGTCGGTTCTTTCCTTCTACCCGGGTGAGACAAGGGTCTCTCTTATTTCTTGGCATACAACAGATTAACTGGTCTTTGAGCTCTGGATGATTCTCCTGTCTCTACATTCCATCTTTCTATCTTGCCTTAGGAATGCTATGGTTACAGATAGCCACAACTACATTTGTCCTTTTTTTTTTTAATGTGGGCTCTGGGGCTCAAACTCAGGTTGTGTGGCAAATGCTTCTACCCACTGGGCCAGTTCCTGAGCCGTCTTTGCCAGTTTTTAAAGGTAAATGAATAGATAAAGACGGCAACTCTCAGTCCTCATCATAGAAAGATTTTCGTGAATCCTTTGGCATCCTTCGTGAATCTTTTGTGCATTCTTTGGACATCCATTATCAAAGATATTTGCAGCTGGTCAAAGTGCAGAGTATTTGTGAAGGAGATCTGGGTCATACCCTCTCCATTCAAACTCAGAGATCTCGGAGGAGGGGTGGGAAGACCCAGAGGTCAAGGAGGACTCTAAGACCCAGAAGAAGTCAAGGAAGACTGAACTAATCCGGGTCCTCTGGGCACGATAGGATCTCTGTTTTTGTAAACCCACAGCAACTGTGTTTGCTGGCACCATTCCTGCTCAAGATCAAGCCAGTCACTATTCTAGTGTGGAGCTGCATGAGCATCCATAGCTAGCTGAGGGGTTGACAGTTAATGATTCCTTGTTGTAGCTTAGCCCCGAAATAATTACACAGAAACTGTATTCATTTAAATCCTGCCTGGCCCATTAGCTCTAGCCTCTTACTGGCTAACTCTCAGATCTTAATTAACCCATTTCTATTAATGTGTAACGCCACTTGACTGTGGCTTACCGGCATGAGTCTAACCAGCGTCTGTCTTGGGCAGCAGAAGCATGGCACCTGCCACACTTCCCTTCTTCCCAGAATTCTGTTTTGTCTACTCCACCCACCTAAGGGCTGCCCTATCAAAAGGCCAAGGCAGTTTTCTTTATTCAACCAATGAAAGCAACGCATAGAAAGAAGAACCTCCTACACCAATTCCAGGTTGAAGGAAAGTGAGTTTTTGTAAGGGTGCAGCCCCTGGTAGGTCCTTGAGTAAGCTGGACTTGGTGGGATATGACAAAAGACACAAAAGAGGGTACAAAGTTGGGAGCATGGTGGGGTGTGTCTGGGAGAAGTGAGGGAGCTAACCAAGGAGTAAATATGATAAGAATGCATTGTGTGTATGTAGGAAAATGTATTTTAAAAGAAAAACATCATCCTTTTCTCCTTCCCTAAACAACACTCCAGTAAGACAGGTGAACATGGAACAGAAAAGAATTGAAAGAGGCCTGAAGAACTTAAATAAATGAGTTTGAATAAAACTGTGTACTTAGCTAACATTCAACACAGACTTGCCATTCCTAGAGCCACATTTGCAAAGTGAAGAAAATTGCAGAGGAAGAAAACCTAGCCTTAATAGGCCCGTTGGCTAAAAGGTCTTTCTTCGACTTAGACAAAAATGCCAAACATTCAGACAAGGAGCAACAGGGCCAAGAGCGTGCTGAGCCAGACTGTCAGCACTCCCAGGGCACTGGTCATTTCTCCCTCACTGTTTTTGCTTCCTCTCTTGTGGAAGAGAACGTGTTTAAGATACTTTTATTTTTAGATTATGTGTATGGGTGTTTTGCCTGCCCGAATATGTGTGTATCATATATGTGCCTGGTGCTGTCGAAGGCCCAAGAGGACATAAAAATTCTCTGGAACTAGGATGCCAGAGGGTTGTGAGCTGTCACGTGTGTTCTGGGAGCAAAACTTTGGTCCTCTGCAAGAGCTGTCAGCACTCTTCAGAACCGAGTCATTTCTACAAGCCCCAAAGTGTGCTTGCAAATGGAAAATAAAAGCGTGACGCCCACTCCTTGTCTCCATTCCTCTAGAGCATGCTGTTTTATTTCTTTCTAGTCCAGTTTTGCCTAGTTTGTTTCTAGATTTAAATTCGTATATGTTTATTATTTTTATTCAGTTAGTATGTTTTAAGAATCTTTACATTTGATTTCTATTTTGCCTTTTTTCTTTCATTATTCCATCTTTTTGGTGTTATGAGGGGTTGAACTCAGGGCCTTTGAACATATTAGGCAACCATAGTATCACACAACTATATCTGTAGGCCTACTTACATTCGTTGTCTAAATTTGACTTCAAAAAAACCGAAACATCATACCATAATTCACTAAACCAAACCTCCTATATTTGAAGATTTTTCATTCAGTAATTCATTAATCAAACACCATTAAATCCCGATATAATCCAGAAGTGATTCTAAAATTTCACAGTGAAGAAGATGGAAAAAAACCACAAAAAACAAAAAAACAAAACTACGTCTTCTTGAGGTCACTGTGAAATGCTGGACAATAGATGCAAAACTGAAAGATTATGCTTTATGTTTGAGGATGGGAATGTTGTAAAAAAGAACCCGGTAGAGGAAGGGGATGGGAGATGGGATTTAAATAAGGTGGATCTTAAAGAGAAGGTGATGAGAGTCTGGACTTAAAGGAGGGGAAAATAGCATTTTTAATGTCCACTTCAAATCTGGCGCCATTTTGGAAAAAGACTTTCTCGGCATACACCTTCCTCCCAAGGCCTCTCACCTTTCCTCTGAGAACAGCCCGTTTGGATGCTATCTTTAGGACAGAATTCTCAGAGTAGTTTAGATATTGTCTCATTTTTTAAAGAATTGGCCAATGAACTTGGTCAAATAGTGTGACTCATTAGGATCTCAGATTCAGCTTCTGACCACTCAGAATGCTGACCTGGGTGGGATGCTTCTGCTACAGAATCGCTCTGGAAGTGTTTGTGGGACACAGCTGCACAGATCTAGGATCCATTCAACTTTTCTTCCTATGGGCAGTTGTTTGAGTCATGCTAAACATATATACTTAAATGCATTACACATACTGTTGACAATAGGCCATAGGATTAGCTGACCCTAAGATGTGCTACTCATGAAATTTACTGGGTAAAAGCAATGGACTCCCTCCCTCCTTCCCTCCCTCCTTCCCTCCCTCCCTCTCTCCCTCCCTTCCTCCCCCCTCTCTCCTCCTCCTCTTTCTCATCCTCTTCCTCTCCCTTTTACATCCTTTTCTTTCTGCCTTTATTTCTCTCCCACTGGTTTGTCAGATATTTTGCTATTAGGCACCATACACATAATCTTAACCAGTACTTGATGAGTTTTAGTCCTCACATAATAGACCAGAGAAACAGGAGAAGATGTGTTTCTTAACTTAGACCTCCCCGTGATAGAGAGAAAAATTCACATGGATTTTTCTAACTCTGAAAGTCCATTTGGTAAATGTACGTATGCATTGTTTGGTCATTGCATCCTGTTGGCCCATCTTTCTGAAAGTCTGATGGTGATTTTGCTTCTGTCCCCGACTCTGACGGGGCTGGTTTTGAATGTTGTTTTGTCATTTATTATTTGAGGCATCTCAAATGAATAGCTTAGTAACTCTAAGTTCCTGTATCCCTCTAAATAACACTGATTTCACAAGGACCAAATGCAATAAATCTTATACAACACTTAGCATAGGAAAAGTACTCCACAAATTCCTGCTTTGAAAAAAAATCATTTCTTCCTTCATGTTTGATCCTGCTTGCAACCCACATTCATTTCAATTGCCATTAGCAACATGTTTTCCTTGGGGAGCTACAGGAGCAATGATTTTGAAGAACTCTTGTTTTCATCATTTCATCATATTTATTCTGCAGCTCCTGGCTAGGTTTCACGTATGTGGTGGGCAGGGTGGACACTGAGGTCTGACTGGATGGCTCTTGAGAACCCTTCTCAACCTGCATTTTCTCTGCTGCTGAGAAAGCTGGCGCATTGCACAAACGCATCACGTTTCTCCTCCACAGTGGTGGCACTTCACTCCCAGATGGTATGCATAGACGATCACTCTCTATTCTTTGCTGCAGCCTACACAGTCCCTCCAAGACCATCATTGAAAACTGTTATGATTGGGGCTACAGTGTCTCTGACTAAAAGCAAAGCGGAAATCTAGAGTCACAGGCTAGCAGTGACTTCTGCTTTCCTTTTGGACTGTTTCACCCTTGGTACCTAGTCCCAGGTCAAAATAGCCCCTCCCTTTCATTTGCAGACTGGCACAGTGTACTTCAAAGCGGAAGACTGAGCAGGAGCTAGTGGAGCCTGTGAGGTTTTTCAGATGTCCTGCTGTGTAATTTTCCCCATTAACTTCTTTGTCTGGTGTGTATCTATTTTCATCCTTTCTGCCTGTGTGTGTTTAGATGCAAAAATCCTAGCTACAGTTGATGAGGCCAAAGGCTTTGAACCATTATAAGTGTTTTATGAAGCATGCCCATGATTGATTCCTCTGGGGTTGTCAAGTTTCACCTGAGTGTCACAAATTCAGAATCTCTGTAGAGGTGCTGTAGTCTCTAACATACACAGCCTACGAAATTCCTAAGGGGATTCCGAACGAGGCAAAGAATCACTGCTACTTCACCAGTTAGACTCCATCACAAGCGATCATGAAGCCTGCATCTGGTTACTCAGCAGGGCACTAGGCTCCAGTTTCAAACACTGGGCTCTAGTAACTCACACACGTTATAGACTCATTTATTTTAAAATATTTTCTTTATTGTATGCTATGTGAGTGGATATTTTGCTTGCATATATGAACCATGTGTGTGTAGTGCCCATGGAGGGCAGAAGAGGGCATCAGATCTCCTGGAACTGAGTTACAGGGGCTTTTTAGCTGTGGTATGTGGGTGGTGGAACCAAGCATGAGGTTTTCTTATGAGAGTACCCAGTGCTCTTAACTGCTGAGACATCTCTCCAGCCTCTATTTGTTTTATGTGTATAATGCTTTGCCCGAATCCTAATACATGCAGTACATACTTGCCTGGAGCCTGCAGAAACCAGAAAAGAGTGTGAGATTTTCTGGCATGGGATTTACAGATACTTATATAATGTGGGTGCTGGGAATTGAACGAGATCAACAAATGCTCTTAACCACTGAGCCATTTCCTCAGTTCCCACATACAGGTTTTTAAAACAGCGTTTTCCAGTTTAAGGTAGGATTTTATGTGTGGGAGCTATTCAATATGCATTTGATACATAATAATTATTAGTTACTTTTCTCCACACTCTGACCAATTGCAGAAGAGGCACCCCAAGGGAGGAAGAGACTATTTTGGCTCACATTTTGACAGTATGCAGTCCATCGAGGTGGAGATGGCACATTTCAGTATGAGGTTGCTTGCTTACACCTTCAAAAGTAAAGAAACATAGAAAGTGCTGGAAGCTGGGAGTGCATACAACATTCAGTGTCTGTCACCAAGTGACCCATTTCCTCCAGCTCGGTCCACTTCCTAAAGGTTCTGTAAGCTCTCAAACCAGTGCCACTCGCTGGGCCGCAACTCTTCAGACATATGAGCCCATGAGGGATACTTGATATCCAAAGTAACAGCAAATAGCTCTTTTCTTTTAAAAACGATTTTAGAAAAGTGGAAAGTTATAAGTGATGCCCTAAAATCATGTAAGGGAGATATTTAATTTTCCCTTTTCTCTTCCTCTTTAGAGGGACATTAGGATCAATTCCAATCATGTTACAATCCCCGAACTAGCAATTTGTCAACCTCTTCAAAGGGCTGATGATTAGATTCTCGCTGCACAGCACTAAAAAGGTAACAAATTGCTTATTAGTCATAAAATTATTTTCCCTTCTGGCTATGGAGGTTTACTTTAATCACCCAAGTATTTTCTTGCCAGAAAAATGAATGCAATCATAAAAGGTATCCATTGTGGTTCTTCATCTTCACTGAGTAATTTGACATTTGTAAAACACAACAATTTTTTATGCTCCTGCCGTGGTTTTGGAATACATTTTGAAAATGAAGTATTATGAAATTAAGTGATTTGAGTCAAATTACATACTGAAAGGATGACTGGATAATTTAATGGATATATGAGACTTTTCAGGGAGAAAGCAGGTGCCATTAGCCAGGTCAGCAGAACAAAGGATTTTTCCTACAAAGCAAGACATGGATAATGTAGAAACAAGATACAAGTCACAGAGAACAATGGCTTCTTCGATTGGGTCGTCCACACTGTATGTTCTCCTAATGCAGAACGATGAATTTCTGCTTTATAAAAGCAAGTGGGACAGCTACTGAGTTTGTAAAACATTCATCTTGGAAGTAAAAATAATGAGTTTACATACCACAAACCATGTTATATAGGCATGACATAGCTTCAGATTATACAGAAAAAATCTCATATAATGAATTGCTTTTTAAAAATATTACATGATATCAGGTAGTGTGACATGTAAAGATGCAGGCTCAGGCTGACCACTGTGAACAGAATGATATGTATGCCCACTATAAGTGAAAGCAGCGAATGCCAATTCAACTTTTTCATTTCATTATTTTGAAACTGAGAGTAGCTCGAAGGGTCCCTCAGTAGCTCTGCTAATTGTAAGTTGAAAATGAGTCAAAATGTTGATTTCTCCTTTTAAAATGCATTCTGTTAAAACAACAGATGAAATTTGACAAATAAGATTTGGGTTTAACCTAGAAATACATATTGTAATCCTTTGACAAGACCTTACCAGTAACATTTTAGGACGTGAGTAATAGCTGACGTTAAAAAGCCTTGGCAATTGTTTATTATCTGACCATTCTTCTCATGTAAACATGGGTTATGATTCAGTATGACTCAAAGATCTGGTTAAAACCCCAAAAGGGAATGTATATTCACATGTTCCAAAGTTCCTTAATTGTCCATATGAGTTTCTATCCATAGCTGAACAGTCTATGGGAGCAGGTTATTGTGCAGATATAAATCCAATTTTGAATGGGAATGGCCATTTTTTTTGTATTTACCAAGACTTTGTTCTAAAGATTTTAGTGAATAGAAAGTTAATTTCTTCAGGTTATTAATATGAAACATGACACATTTGCTTCCAATATTTTCATCAGTACTTTCCCTGGTATGTTTTATTCTGCTATCACTAAATTCCAAATGAATTTAATTTACCTTCATCGTCTTTTGTCTACTTAATAAAACAGTGTTAACAGTTTGCTTTGAAAATCCTATCTTTTTTGGTCCAGCCATGATAGAAATCTAACCATCACATACAAATAAGGGCAGGCCAAAAACAAAAAACAGAAGTTTAGTATCTCCATTAAAATTTCAAGGCTATAAAATAAACCTTACTTGCATATTATCTTTTAAAAAGTACACACCAAGTCAAAAGTCTTTCAACTTCTAGCACAGCCTTCATCCAGGAACCAAGAGTCTCATTCACTAATAAAACCATCAACCATAAAAGCCAACAGATGCACACAAAATATTTTTATTAACCATAATTTTGTCGAGAAAGAATTAGTTTTTTTTAACATTGTGAGTGTTTTTAGTATTAAATCTCTCTCAACGTTCTCTCAACATGTCTCTTAACTTTCTTAGGAATGCAATTTATTTTTGTATCCTGGTATTTCAGAACAGAAGTCAGTTCTTTCTTTCTTTTTTCTTTTTTGGTATTTTGAAAGAGGGTTTCTCTGTGTAGTTCTGGCTGTTCTGGAATTCCCCCTGTAGACCAGGCTGGCCTCAGACTCATAGAGATCTTCCTGCCTCTGCCTCCCAAGTGCTAGGCAGTATTAAAGGCATGTACCACCACCACCACCACCCGGCTCAGAATTCAGTTCTTAAGTAAAAAACCTTGGGCACCAGTCTAGCAATCCTTCCTGTGCAGTCCAGTATTTGAGAAGCCAGAATCATCATACATTTAATTTAATTTAGTCGTGAATGCAACCTGCTCCCTCAAACAAGCTGTTGAAAGACTTTATTGTTTATGGGTCTCATATGTGTATGAGATTCAAACTTCTCTACCACATGTACTAAACGAAGGCCTTTGGATGAGTAGGTTCATCATAGTGTGCATGACAGTACAAAGTCAGGCATCAAATTTATCATTTTAAGTGTGAACAAAAATAGAACGAAATTTTCCTGAAACGAGATAAATTTCATCACTGGACACATCCCTTCTGATTAACAAAGGTGATAGCACGGAGCTCATTGGAAACGGCATGCGGTTCCTCTCCAGCTCCTGCAGCTACCTTGGCTTCCCTAGGCCTTTCTCCAGGAAGCCACATCATGTTGAGATTTGAATTTCCCACTCTACTCCTGAGTTCACTGGGTGCCTTTGACTGAATCTAGGAGGTGAGAAAAGAAGATAAAGGAGGAGAAAACCCATTCTCAGTATTATACTGCCTTTGTCACACTGCTTTCCATGGTGGAAAATTTTGCCCTGTCCTTTAGGGTATTGGTACCTTGGTATGTAGTTCCAAGATCAATACATGACTCAGTGAACATCTTACCTTTTCTGAGCATAAGACATTCTGTCTCAAGAGTATAACATCTTTATTGAAATTACTCCCTAGACACTTTATAGATAATGGTTTGATAATAACATTTTATAATAACATTGCCACATATTCCTGGACTTTAGTGTACTATAATTACAACTAGCCTGTGCCCCTAACTTCTGAAACTTTCTCCTAGAGACCAGTGATGACTCCAAGTTACCATATTCAGTGAGTTTAGTCTCTCTTTGGGGTTAATGCCATCAGTATACTCTTGTTGTTCATCTTTGTTTGATTCTCCTTCTTTCCATCTTATTTCTCTCCTGCCCCATCTCTGCTATGTACGCAAGGTCCTCCTAAACAACTCCTTCCTTGTGGACATGACTGAGAGTCCTGCCCTCTTGGTTCCAGCTCCATCCTTCATGGCATCCTGAACAAGCTCTTTCTGGTTTGCAAACCTGGACCATCTGTCCCCAACTTTCTCCTGTGTTCTGAACAGTTGCCTATTTCTTGTATACTCTCTCTCTCTCTCTCTCTCTCTCTCTCTCTCTTTCCTACTATTTCTTCCTCCCTCTCACTCCCCCTGCCTAAGTACAAAGCTTCTCTTCCATATTTCAAAGCCTGCTCCAGTAATCCCTACTTTATTCTGCATATCTTAAGTTACTGTTAGAGAACTCCAAGTCAGTGACCTTTATTCAGCACATTCTTTACTTTCTTTTTAGTCTCCAAACCCTGTCAAATTCTATCTCTTTTATTAGCTATTTACTTTTACCACTACAAAAATGCTGTTATTGCTATTATAGATCTGTATAATCACCCTTCTGGGCTATTAATAGCCTCATCTGTCCAACTTTTCTTTGGGTTTTGATACACCCCACAGCAATCAATCTATTCTTTATTGTGTTTTGTTATTTTTTTTTCTTGCTTTATGTACCTGACCTTGCTTCTTCTTTACTTAGTAAAACTCTGGGGGTTGCTCATCTGATTGAAAAGACTTTTTTTTCCCTTCCTGATGGTGTACTCTTCAAGAGCAAAGCCTGTGCTTCATTCCTGGGGTAACATCTGTTTAGCAAGTTTTACAAGCTAAACGGTTAATCTCATCCAGTCTTTCAGTTAATGGCTGATGTCTTTCAATAGTTCCATTCTAACTCAACTACACTATGACCCACAGTAACAGTAAATCAGAGTAAAGGAACTTTCTATTTAAAGAATTTAGCCCTTCTGAGAGACTCCATAATAAACTCCATGCAACTAAATTTCCCCCAATTTACTGGCAGCAGTAGTAACATATTCATGTTCCTGGATTCAAACTTACTTCTAGTGGAACAGAAAGAAAAGCCTGTTAATTGGACAGAAGTTTGAGAGGAGATATTTGATGGCTCAAAAAGTTTCTTTGGCCTTTATGGCCATTGCTATTGTCTTTGAACACAGAGCTGGCTCTGTTTATTCTCAGTTGTCTTGATTGGGGAGAGTCCCCAGAACAGCTTTCTCTGACACTTGTCTGGGAATTCTGTCCTAGTAATGAGACACCCTTGGACAAAAGCAGACATTTAGATACTAATAATAAGAATTATACATGGAGATCTGGTGATGAGAAGAAAGTCACACTTATTTGCTCTTTGAGATTCTAGTATTCTCCTTTGCATCATTGGCAGATGCTCCAAAGATAGGCACACGTTTTGGGCTTTCTACCTTGAAATATACTGGGTCCTTAGTTCAGGATGATCTTTTTGCATCAGCTCAAGGCCAAAATTTATTAAATGTGTTTCTCAAGATTCTAGGAGAAAGCAGATTGTTTTATCAGTGGTCAAGTAAGTTAGAGAAATGGCTCATAACATTTTTCCTTCTAAGATGGTCTGAGTGGATGTCCACAAATTAAAGACTCTCTCTCTCTGTCTCTCTGTCTCTGTCTCTGTCTCTCTCTGTGTGTGTGTGAGAGAGAGATAAAGAGAGAGAGAAAGAGAGAGAAAGAGAGGAAAGAGAGAGAGAGTACATGTGTGTATGTGTGTGTAATACTTGCAAACACCTTGGTGAACTGGGTTTATACAGAACACCCTACTGGTATGAAATTGATTAGGCCTCAATTCTAACTAGGAGGTCTTTGAGCTTTTAGTGTGATTTTTCTGTGGCTTCTTTAAGCTTCCTTCCCTTAAACATGATTTGTATTTTCTCTTCCATCATAAGTCTTATTTTCCTTCTTTTCCTGGAAAACCCCAGCATTTCTAGTCTGGAGTCGCTGCATAAAGTATGAACTCTCCACGGTAACTCAGCACTGACCCTGTAAAGATAGGCATAAGGATCATGTGTATCCAGGTACACTTTCACTAGAGACATAGAGAAATTTACTTCTGTTTTCAAATATTGCTTCTGCAACACTCTAGTTTCTAAGGATTGTACGTCACCATCAAAGTAAGACCTGGATTCTTGACTTCAATATTTTCTTCTCATTTTATGTCGATTTTACACCTATTGAGAGGTTGGGTTCCATTAACTGAACAGGCTTTGATATCAAAGCAACTTGAAATCTTAATACTTAACCAGCATTTCCCACATCTGCTCATCTGAAGTGGTCCCAGGTCCTGTTTTCTTTTGAGCTATCATATTATTCAATCTGCTGTTTCTTCATTTTCTTTTGTTAAGTGAGAATAAGCCAGCAGCTTAGTTTTAATTAGTGGGCTGAACTTCATATTACCCCTTGGTGCATATTTAAACAGAAACTTTACTGTAGACGTTTTGCCCAGGAAACCTGGAGTCTATGTATATGGATTCCTTTATTGCTCTGTTCCCCAATGGGAATGGTATCCCCGGAGCACTTGACTTTACATCTTTTTCATGGTCATAGAAGTAGTTGTAAAGGTAGTATGGAGGATCAGATACAGTCTTCCCAAGCTCTTATTTCCCATACCTTTGCTAGTGTTACTTTTAGGATCACATCACTAGGTCAATAGTCCTAGATAAAGATGGAGAAATTGAAGCATGTCAAAATAAAGGGCACGTTCCTTGTTAACAGTGGAAATATCAAGTGCAGGGATTTAAGGAATTTTGAGACCATGGTCAGAGGGAGCAGAGGTTGAACAGTCACTCTCTGTCCATCATGTAGGGCTTGTGGATGAGGCTGAAAATAGTTAATAAACACCTGTGCTATAGGACACTTAAACATAGTTTTGTATGTACATTTTTGCTGAACTGTGGCTGGCTGTTTACAGAGCTGGCAACATTGCAGGTATGAAATGAGCCTATGCTTTTGTGTGGGAAACAACTAAGCTTACTCTACAAGATAGGGAGGATAATTAATAACAGATAAAGCAGAAAAGGGAGACATGGTTCATTTTGCTTAATTCCCTTTAAAAATATGAAGTCATTCAAGACTAAGGGAAAGAAAGCACACTACCTTCGACAAGAGGCTGAGAATTGCCACCATAGAGTAATGTGTGAGAGAGTTCAAGACTTTCATTGAGCTGGATGTATTGAAACTAGATTCTTTCCGTTTTGTTGCTTAGCAACCACGACATTTGTCCTTGCCGGCACATGGAGTCCCTAGGCAATTTAACACAGGGTGGACCAAGAAGGAAGCTCAATATAGCACCCATGGCGAAATAGACGAGCTTCTGCAAAAGCCGTGCAAATGTCTGAGTCTACTTCAGTGCTTGCTTATCTGGTCTCAGCAGTGTTCCCCACGTGTAGTCTGCTGATTATATATACCAGAGGCTGGACAGAGGCTGCAGCACAGTCGCTAGGGAAGATTCATTCCAGAGGACACTAGGGCAAAGCTTCAGACTGGTAGTTAGCACTGTCAATCAAAAGCCCAGGGGCTTGGGCTTAGGGGCCTGGGGCCAGATACTGAACATATTCCTATCTGCATGACACCACCTGCTCAGATTTCTTCATCTTTCTATGATGTGGTGTCCTCATCCTTAAAAGATGCTGCTTGGCTCTACCGCTTGTTTATAATTATTATAAGTGAATGATTTAGATGCATATCTGACACAAAGCAATAGGCAATAATGATTAGCTGCTATTATGATCTGTGGTCAAGCCTTTTTGCTAGCATATTTCTCTGGGGGCATTTCTCCATCTTAAAGCAGCTCTCTGGGAGCTTTTCTTTTGATCTGCCACCCACAGATGGGCCTGGCTATTTATGTTCCCTTGGTAATGGGGGACACTTGTAAGTAAGATGTTCCAGCTTCCCAGACTGTCAAGCCCAAGCTCTGCTTCATCTCTATCCTTCAAACCAAATTCAGGACCTTCTTGCAGAGGATGATGCAGAAAAGTTAATGAAAATGAAATGATTTCTTTCAAGTTTTCCCCTTCTTTGAAGGAATTCTCTTTGAAGAAGAGGGAAGCTGAGTGTACAAGAGAGAGGGCCTGCAGTCAAATGGTAATAATTAATGGGGAACAAACGCCAAGGTAAGGAATTTCTCTCCAGGAAGAGTAACAAGAGAAAGGCAGATTTTGCCGTCAGCCTGTTGGCAGCGGAAGGTGACCTTAGAGAATTGTAAGAGCGAGTGACATTGGAAGCTGTGGTTCAGGGGCTCTGGAAACACAAGGAACGGCTGACCGCGAGGAGCCCCACACTCCTTGGCCTTCTCCTGTGCTGGACAGATCTGGCTTCCAGGCAACAACGTTCCACTTGAAGACTTGGTGATACTAGAGGTTGGTGGTAGAGGTTTTGAATTGATCTGGGATTTGGGTTCATTCGACACAGACTTGGGCTCCAATTCTTTCAGCATTCACAAATAAATTCTAATTACTTACAAAATATTTTTAAATTTTTAAAATTTACTTTTAATACTATAAGAACACAGAATTATGAGGTATGCATATACACATATGTATATATCTTTGCCCTATAAAGCCTAATATTTTGAATGCATATTTATTCATGTACTTATGTGTATATACACACATACACATAGATATAAATTTTCTATAATTTTTCCTTTTGGTTTTCAAAACGGGCTTTTTCTATGTAACCTTAACTATCTTGGAAATTGCTTTGTAGACTAGGCTAGCCTTTGCTTCCTGAGTGCTGGGGTTAATGGCATATACCACAATGCCTGGCTCTTAAATGCATATATTTCATTGGCTGTGTATTATTACAATACAGACACACATACACATACGTGCTAATATAATGTTTTAAACAGAGTTTCCATTGATATTTTAAATTTTACCAATCAGCAATATACATGCTTATAATTATATCTGCATATATTTAAGCTTGTTTTTACATGTGTACATATTTATACATAACACTTTAAAGTTATTTGTGGGTTACATTTCAAAAGCTACAGGTGTATTTTGAATACTGTTGTATTGACATTTTCCTCTATACTGTCACCATGATAAAATAATTTTACTTTATTTTTTGTCCTTCAGATATTCATATACAATCTGCTTCTATTTGTATTTCCATGACCTCTAGCACATACCTTTTAGCTAACTGAATTTGCCTACATATATCTTTTGCATGTTTCCCCCTGAGTTGCCTTTTTTATATTAAAATCTGTAGAATTCTGAGTATTGAATGGCCCAGTAGGCAAGCACACTAAGTGCTTCTGCAGAGGGCCCATGTTTGGTTCCCAGCACCCATTTCAGTCACTTTGAGACTGTACATAACTCCATTTCCTGGGGATCTGTCTCCACGGGCATCTGCATGTTCATGGTACACAACAACTCATACAGGCACACGTGCAAAAAATAAACTAAAAAGAATCTTTAAAGCTTTTGTTGAATTTTGACTGCTAGGAATGTATATGCATCATGCATCTATCAGAAGAAATATATAGAGTTTAGGTGACAGCTTTAACTTTTTTTACTTTAGGTTACCATTTGTCATGCAGAAATTTATGCTTTTTACATAGTGAAATCTGTCACTTTTCATTTCCATTTAAAAACGTTTCCCCACACTTTTGTGACTTTTGTTTTTTATTTTAAATTTGTCTTCATGTAGAATTTCTTTCTTTTGTAATAAGGGAAAGAGAACTTTCAAAATAGTCTCCCAATACAGTCTTTGTTGCTTGGGCCTCTGGGGGCATTTGCTCATCAATCATCTGCCCCAGGAACTATTTTGTTTGTTTGCTGAATAACATGGAAAAAGTATGGTGTGTCCATTTTTTAAAATTTGGAATATTTGTTTCCTAGTTGGTGAAAACTTGCTTCATTTGGCCAACAAATTTCAACCCTGATTGCTCCACCAAAGAGCAAGATAATCAGCTTTGCAGTTAACTCAGGTTCGGTTCCTCACAGGAAGTGGCTGTATAGGAAAGTTTCTCTACCTGAGCTAAAGGCACAGAAAACACTAGCAGATTTTCATATGCTATTTTATTTAGCACTCTAGGAACTCTGCGGATATCAGCACTCTGAGTGCAATTTCAGGTCTAGGAGGGAACTGGGGGTTCTTGTGGAGCTGTTGGCACAGTGAAACTTGTAGGTAATGGCAAATATTCTTTGGCTAGCATGTGTGTGAGGACCTCTCTAAAGCTGACCTCACTGGTTTTACCCTCAGCAAGCAGACCCAGCTCACTCAACATGGCTTTTTTTCTGTTACTGCTGTTGGGACACAGTTTTCTTTGTACAATGAATTCAAGGCTATCTGGTGGCATCCATGTAGTTTACAATGGCATCAGAGCTTTGGAAGTCATGTGCAGGGTTTCTACTCTACATTCTTACATCCTTACAAAATTATGCTTTTGTTCCCCAGATATTTTAGTAGTGTCTAGTCAATCTTTAACTACCATATACACTACAATTGTACACTAAAATTGTACAATTTTTAAGGCTAGATTTTTCTATAATGCCAACAAAATGCAGTGAAAGTCAGAAGTAAATTTTATTCATGTCTATTGATACAAATTTGCTCATGCATAAGATACAAATTTAAGCATGCCTATAGATGTAAAAGCTTGTAATAAAACAGTGGGAAGGGGCCAAAAGCTTATTAGGGTAATAACACAATATGCACAAAAATATGAACTTTCATATCAGAAATGCAAATAAACATGTAAAAAATTTATGAATTCTACCTCAGTGCTGAATTATATCAGAGAAGCTGCATAACAATAGACTGATTAGATTCTCTGGTAAAACCTTTTAAAAACACTTCAAAGGGTCTAAGAAAGACATCTCTTTAAAAACAATTATATAATACCAGAAACCAATATAAAAGCCAGTAGTTTATAAAATAGAAAAGATAATAATGGCTTCCCCCTAAAACAAAAATAAGTCAGACAGCAAAACAGCACATTCAGTATTAGCATTATTATCCAACATTATTTTAGGGATATTGATAATACAATGAGACAAAAATTAAGGACATAATAAGCTTATTTGAAAAGAAGAAAAATCTAATAATCTGCAAATGATATAACTACAAACCTGAACATGAAATTACCATAAAGTGATTCATATTAAAAACAACAGCTTAACAGATGTTAAATATATCAGCAATTAACAGTAAGAAAAATAAATGTGCATTAAAGATTCTACTTTCTTTTATAAAAAAATACAAAAGGTATCAGGAACTAAATCTAGCAATCAAATCTGGGGTCTTAAAAAGAGCCTGCAGTTGTTACTAAATGACCTGTAAGAGGACATAGTTAAATGTTCCAACTTGGTAATTAAGCATCATAGAAGTTTCATCTGAATCCTAATCAGGACACGCCACTTTCTTAGAGTACAGAGGATGTTTAGACCCTTCCTCTACCAAATAATCTGAGCTGGACTGCACTTTAATCTTCTGCTGTGTGTAAAGGAGGGGCTGGGTTCATCCAGTAAAGTTCTTAGCTGCTGTGTGCTGGCCCAACCCCAAAGCAGCCTGATGTCTGGTTAGAAGATGAAGTTGTTTCATCAACTGAATTCAAGTATATGTTGTCAACAGACTTTTAAATCAGTCCCTCAAGCTGTCCAGAGAGATTTATCATTAGCGGTTTTCATAGCTCCCAGCAGAATTAACTATATTTCTAAAAGTAGATACTCTACAACCCAAGATTCTCATGGAATACAGCCTTCTTCGTCATCTATTGCTGCATGAATAAGCAAAGCAAAATTGGATCTTTCTACTAAAAAGAGTCAAATACTTCGCAGTGTGAACGTTTAAAGAAAAGAACAAACAAAAGACCTAAAACAGAGCAGCTGCCATATAACCAAAAATGGCTACAGAAAGATGGAAGGCCACCCAGAGGTGACAAAGGCTGAAATGGACATTGAGACTGAGACAATCTGTGACATTCTCTATTGCAGATGAGCACACAGGAGAAAGTGTGTTCAGGTTGCCTGACATGGTGGGTGTGGGTGGGAGCAAACGCTTCAGAGAGAAATAAATGAGAGCATCACGCTTACCTCTTTCACCAGCAAGCTTTCTGCTTTGTTCTCTGCCTCTTCCGGTACCGTTGAATACAGTGTTCGGATATCCCAAGAAACCGTGGCTGTCTGGGAGGAACCAGGAAAAGCAATTAAGCCTTCCATCTTGAACGCATGGAGTGGACCACTATCCTCAAACCACGAGGGCTTATTGTAATAGACCTGGGTGGAGAAGCTTCCCCAACCCTTATGTTTTAATCCCTCTAAAAGAAGAAAGAGCCAAGTAGCCCTAAATGCGCGCCTGCTAACATTCCCATAGTTATTGCTTCATCTGTGCAGCTCAGAGTTTTATAATCCATTTTATTACTGAGAGGAAAAAAAATGTGAACATCTGTGTTTGGAACTTGTTTCTATTAGAATCTTTTGTTGCTGTTAATGTTACAATAATTTTGTAATGAATTTCAAGAACTTACAAGATCCGATTGTAAATAGTAACATGTAAACTTATTCCCTTTTAGGAAGTGTGTGTGTGTGTGTGTGTGTGTGTGTGTATACAAACATATCTGGGTAAGGGGAAGAAAGCAAAATAAACGTGCACATTGAAGAAAAAAGGTCATGTTTTAAATGTTATTTTCTGTTGAAATAAGTAAAAAAAATTCACAAATTTAAACAAATAGCTATTTATATAAATAGCGTTCTGTTAAACAGATACACATGAGCTGATACGTAAAATCCCTCATGAAGCCTTTGAATAGAATTTAAAAGGTTGCTGTTGTTTGATGGGTCTCCAGATTCTGACTTAGAATTTTTCTGACACGATTGCATCACGGCCACCAGCTACCTTCAGTCTGTCCTTTTCACGGTGATGTGGTGAAAATGACTGGCGGTACCCTGGTACCAACCATGGAGGAGATTTTAGGTCACACATTCCCTGAATAGATACCTGAATAGATAGTTTCTGAGATATAAACTACAGTTTGTATAAACTGGTCCTGATGAAAGGCATGCTCCTGGGGTGGGTTTAAATAAACAAAAATCTCAAAAGCCACTGTTAGTTTAGGAGAAGTGAGTACTAGGCGGGGTCTTGGAGTTTTTGTCTTCTAAGCTCATGGTGTTGTAGCCATATGTCAGTCACAGCAGCATTGTTGTCCATCATCCCTTTCGTCCTGATTTCAGACTTAGCATTTTCTTCAAATTTCCCCTTCACACCTGATGCAAGTCCAAAGTAGGAAAACTATTTGTTGTCACTGTCATAACCTCAACGTTCAGTAGGGTGCTTAACTGGCTGTCTGTTGAATTTTTCCTGAGTGTATGTATGCAGTGTGTGTTCAGGGTAAGTGCGTGTGACTATAGGCAAGCACATCAGTGTCTCTTCTGTGCATGGGTGTGGCAAGTGACTCAGTGAGTGTGTGATTCATGTAGTGCATGAGTGTGTCATACAGGAAGTGTGGGTGTGTGGTTGTGGTTATGCATAAGGGTATACTAATATAGTGAGTGTATACATGCTGTAAGTTTGTGTGCTGTGCATGGTTAGCTTGTGCATGCCTGTAGTGTGTCAATATGTGTATTCCTATGCACGTGTGAATGCATGTGATACATGGATATGTCTGCGGGGGTACGCACATGCATGTCTACGTGGGAAGCATGGGTTTTGATGTTGTGAAAGAGGAAAAACGTCACATGATTCTAAGATTAGAGGATATAAATGATAAAAAAAATGTGGTGTTCCAGATATTTCGTTCAGTAAAAGTAATGTTCAACTTAAAATACTGCTAAGGGATGAGCTCACCAGGCTCTAGGACTTCATGGCATCTATAGAAAAGAGGATGCAAGTATGGTGATATTTTGCTTGTGCTATAAAAAATAAAGCTTGCCGAAAGATCAGAGTGTGGAGCAAAGCCACACCAGTTCTTACCTCTACTGAATCCTTAAACCAAAGGGGCAATCCTGTCCCTATGAATCGTCAGACTGAACGCTCTGAGCTCCTGTCTCCTCCCACCTTATATGCTGGGATTAAAGGTGTGTGATCCCAACTGCTGCTCTGTTTCTCTTTTAGACTGATTCAATCTCACAGTAGACCAGGGTGGCCTTGAACTTAAAGATCCACCTGCCTCTGCCTCCCGAGTGCTGGGATTGAAAGTATGTGCCACCATTGTCTGGCCTCTATGGCTAACTAGTGGCTCACACTACACTCTGGTCCTCCAGCAAGCTTTATTTATTACAGCCCAAGCAAAATATCACCACAGGCAAGAGCTGGGACTGCCAAGTTAAACTAAGAGTAGACAGAGAGAGCAAGTGGAGGTCTTGCAGATGAAGCAGAGGGCTCCAGACAGACCAGGAAATGGATGTTTCTGTACAGAAAGCAATGAAGCAAGATTAGATTTATCTTGATTTTTTCATTTATAATTCCTTGTCTTATTTCCTCCTTCAAGTTGCTTCTTTATTGTTAGTCTCTCTGTGAATACTAACAACTTAGTCTAGACTGAGTGTTGGGGATTATTGTTTAGACTTCAGTGTCCCAGGAATGACTTTTGGAAAGACAGCTCACAGATGCATGGGGTTACTTGCTTTGGTTTCAGAAAGCACTACAAATCAAGACTCCTACATCAGTGATCCAGCATGATGAACATAGACAAACGCGTAAGTTACTAGCCATGAGCAACACATGAAGATAGAAGGATTCCTGATGACCTGTGGTCACAAAATGATGTTGATTTTTCACTAAACAAGATCACTGTGACCAACTCATGCTTATGAAACCATGTGACAAATCTAGGACATTATTTTGCATGTTCTATGCATGCCGAATACCTCGTACAACACAAACACGGCATAAGAGGACTGTGAACACATACGTGCGTATGTGACATGACATGCTAACCATCTCAGTATAAAACTGAAACACTTGTTTAAAAAAACCAAAAGGCCTCCATGAGGTCAGAGCTTTCAAAACTTTGGTGCCTTTCCTCTTGTTTTATATTTGTTTAAAGTGCTTGCACGGAGCACAAGTAACTTGGTCAAAAGAGAAGTATGAAGAATCCTATTTGCTAAGGGTATTAATACATTTAAAAAGAATTTCCTTTCTGAGAAGTCGGTGTTTTCAGACCACTACAAATTGCCTTGGCCACAACAGACTTCCTGTTCTCTTTAATAAAGCTCCGTTCCGCAATTGGTAAAGTTCAGTAGCATGGAACAGATCTAAGACCGCACTGGCATTCGGCCGAGCTCATCCGGTGGCAAGAGTTTTATAAGGGGCGTATTGTCGGGCATTTGAAAAGGAAAACTTCTGAACCGATGGCCCCGAGCCTGTGTTTGCAGTCTGAGGCCCACGATATTCAGGGTCTTTGACTCCAGCTCTGCTACTTCCTAGTTCCCTCCACGCGGCGCTGGGTAGCCTTTGTGGTTTTTGTTGCAGAAGCCATTCTGCTGGTTAAAATGACTCTGGGTTGGACTTCAGTCTAAGTGCACAGGGGCCATTTCCCAGTTGGCCAAATGCCACCGTTAAACTCTGGGATGGATGGCTTTTGCTATCACGGGGCTGAGGAGGCGGCCTGTGTCACTTCTTACAGTTGGTCCCAGCTACTAAAGGCGAGGACAGAAAAGATGGCGCTTAAGTAACTCCATCAGTCCTAATTAAGGTGTAAGCAGCTCCACAATGAACAAGTAACTCACAGTTAATCGTGTATTGAAAAGGAAATGCCACTTCATTTAGCAGGTTAAGGCACCCATGTTGATTTCTATTAAAGAAGACACATTACTGTGCTTGCTTTGAAAACGGTTTTATTTAACCACATTCAAAAAGTAACACCAATGTGTTTTCTTTTTCTTATTTACTGTAAACTATGTGAGAATGGCTCTTTAATAACTTCGCTGTGCTTTGCTGGGAAACTCTTGTAGTTTTGGTGAAAACTATAGGCTATAGGTGGCAGAAATGGTGAGCAACCATCCATAAATAGGTATTGATCGTGATCCAGCAAAGTCCAGCGTGACGACTTGGTCATTACACTGTTTAAGTACGTCAGTGAGGTTCATGGTCTTGAACTCTCAGACCCTCAAAGCACTGAGAAAGTTACTTCACTTTTTCTGTGGTTCATTTTCTAGACTGTGGTTGTCGACTTTCCTGATGCTGCGACCCTTCTATACAGTGCCTTGGGCTGTGCTGGCTCCCAACCAGAAAATTATTCCATTCATTGCTGCCCCCTAACTATATAGTTTTGGCCCCGTTAGGAACTGCATTGTAAATATCTGACATGCAGGATATGTGGCTTGCAAAGGGGTTGTAACCTACAGATTGAGAACCGGTATTTTAGACTCAAGTGCATCTCCCATCCCCCAAGGAGGCAAGAACGAAACATCTTTTCCTTTAACGATGACTATTCCTTGAGCTCTGGCAAATTTAGTGGAGTACACCTGACAGCTTGATACATGTATAGAACATAGTGATCTGATCTGGGTAGTGGACATTTTTGTCTTCTTGCGCATGAAAATCTTTTTTGAGAAGCACACAACTCTACATGCCTCCCATGGAAAGACGTGAGGAGCAACAGAAACCAGTGCTGCATCAGGGTAAAGGTGCATTCAGCAACAGCTCATCCCATTGGTCAGTTAGACTCCAGGGTCCAGGGTAAGCCTACCATGTAGGGAAACTGAGGAAGAAGCATGTTTTCTGTGATTCCTGCAGATGAGAACTGTGCTGACGTAGTCGCCTGCCCACCCTGGCTGACCCCCCATGGTCTTTTTTACAGTGCAACCTATGCTCCTTCTCCTACGATGGTGCTGGTTCTACAGAGGCTCTTTATTCCACCTTTCACCTTTCAAGAAATCCTCAACTAACTCTCTGTAAATCTCAGGTTTTAGATAGATGCCAGTCCCTTAAAACAAAAACAAACAAACAAACAAACAAGCCGTGGCTCACTCCAACCTCATGTCTGTCTTAAACTCTCTAATTTACTGTCTGTGTCGTACTGGGAGCCAATACATGGCATATTTTAAATCCCAAAGCTGTGCTCTTGATGGATTCATCTGGTTATTTTAAATGAGTGTTCCAGCTATTTGTGTGTAATTAAGTCCTAATTGTGTGTGGTCTAAAGGATTTGGAGACATGCTAGAGTATGTAGGTGGGGGAGATGGGGAGAGGGGGCTCCATTTATATGGCCACGGAGAAGCTGCTATCCATGCTACATGGAGACTTCCCAGTGCTGCTGCTCTGAGGTCACCTACGCTCTCACCAAAACGTCTTGCTCGTGGTCTGTAACCAAGCCTGATAAACTCATTGGTCCTAAGGGAAAACATGTATGGCATGGCACTTTAGTTTGGCCTTGGGTCTTCTGAGGAAGGGCTCATGTTAAATCATCTCCCCAGAGGACACATTCTTACAACAGTGGTCCTTTGTGATGGGTTTAGCATGATGTATTGAAGGTTCACCCATACTGTAGTATGTACCCATATGTCCTTCACTATTATTGTCAAATATGTCAAATTACTCTCAGTTATTAGTTGGTAGGCAGTTTGCTTGCTTCCATTTGGGGGCTATGCCTCTGTGAACATTTATGTCTAAAACATCATGTGGACATACATTCTGGGTACAAGGGGCCGCTGTATAAATATATTTAAAATAAAGACTAGAATTCCTTGCTACCCCAATTTTTAAATTTTCATTTATTATTTTAAAATTAATTTGTATTAATTATTCATAGAGGTTTTATTAAAACAATTCCATTCATATATGTGATATACTTTGATCATATTTGCCATCTTTATGACTCTTCCTTATTCTGTTTTCCCCTTCCAAATACCTGGCAGCTCCCTTTTTATTTCACATGTTTCCTCTCTCGATTTCATAAGAGAGAAAACATACAATACTTGTCTTTGTGAGACTTACGGCCACGTCCAGTTCTATGCCTTTTCCTGGAAATAAGATAATCTCACTGTTTATAATTAGATAATGCCACACTGACTTTCTGATGGCACCACTCGCAGTGAGAACTGAGTTGTTTACTTCTGATTGGATACCTCATTTTTTTTGTTAGAACAACTCAGCAAAATAAAATTCCTGTTTATTGTTGGACATTGTTTCACACATACATCAAACAGGCCAAATAAATAAATAAACAGCAACTTCATAGATAAAAAAAGGAAGAAAAAAAAGAAACCTTTTATCTTTGGCCTTTTTAACTATCTCATACAAACCAACTACTTATAGTACAGCAAGGTACATACACAAAGAAAGTTACTGGAATGCTCCGAATAAGATTTTTTTTGTCGTCTTTTTTTTTTAACAAGGTTTTTTTTCTCCTTTGAGATTATAATGAACATGGTCACACCACAAGTAAGGTCAGAAGTAGGACAGAGAACGCTTTGAAGGCTGGTCTGGTCACCCGTTATCATCAAAAATGGCTGACCCCTAACAATATGTACAAAAATATAAAATGTAAATAAAAAATACAAATTTTCCTTTTATCGTATTTATAAGAATAAAAGCAAGGCCTTGGAAGTTTTGTTTTTTTTTTCCTCCCCTGTTGCAAATTCATGTTGTGGTTTTGGTGGGTCGATGAAGAGCACATGTCATCTGTGGGTGGCACTGCCCGCTGAGGGTGGGCGGAGTCTGCTCCTCTACTCGAAGGTGACCACGTTTAAATTCTGAGACAGGAAGTGGGGGGGTGAACAGGTCACCGCAGCCTTAGTTTAGCTTTTCCTTTGCTGTCTGGTCATCCTTGTCAGTCTTCTGCTTCTTGGTGTCAACATCATTATCCTCATCGTCTTCAGCAACCCACTTGCCAGTAGAAGCCTCAGCTTCCTCATCTTCATCTCCATCTTCTTCCTCATCGCCACTTCTTCCTCCTCTTCCTCCCCATCTTCTTCCTCTTCTTCATCTACCTCATTGTCGGCCTCCTGCTCCCCATTTTCCTCATTAGCATTGCCATTGGCAGGTGCGTCTCTTCCATTCTCTGC
>LOEQ01001288.1:210235-223787 GCA_001685075.1 Bramus lutescens
GAGGAGGAGGAGGCCGGCGGCGAGGGCGGCTGCAGCAAGCGCCGAACAGCACCAGGAACAATTGCAAAGATGGCTTTTCAGAGCAGCCAGTCTGGATGCCTCATTTTTCAGGAAGCTTCTGGTGCATAGAGTATTGTTTTGAAGGAAACAAAGAGTGAAAATCAAAGTGCTTCTGTTTGAATTTTGTCTTCAGTGGCTTACATCCTTGGCCAAGGGCCTCTCCATGAGAGGGATGCTATAACTTAGAAATAATCTAATTGAACACAAGCTATTACTTAGCTTTCAAATCACAACAAGCAGTGCCCTTGCACAAACATTATGAGCCATTAAAGCTTTTTTTTCCATGCTCGAAAGCCACAGATTAAAAAGAGTTGAGATTCCTATGAAATATTAAGCTGCGTTTCAGTTAAAAAGAAATCTCATGACCTTTCTTCTTTGTAACTTTAACTGTAGCAAGGTCTTTGAACTTCCTCTCATAGAACGGCCCCTGTGGTAAAGCGTGGAAGTCCCCAAGTACCAGTTGCTTTCAACAGCTAAAAATAAACTATGAAAAATGTGAGCCCTTGAAACATGATGAAATGTGTCATTCAATTTTGTCAGTTAGCCAATGGCAACTGCAGGATCAACCTGAGTGCCCTTGAAGACAGACCCTGAGCCATCACTAAGAACGTGAACTTTGTGTAGATGGTATAACTTCTTTGGCAGGCTACTTCATCCACTGAACAGAGAGCAGAGAAGTATGATTTTGGAAGTGGCCCTTCCCACAGCAGAAAGTTCCATGATTCAAACGTAAGCATCGCCTCCTGCTCATCTTGGTATTCTTGGTGTGTATGCTTAGCTCACTAAAGGTGGTTCTCACAGTTGGTCTTCTACAGAGGAGCTTTGGCTAAGTGGACGCTATTGGAAAGCAATGCAGACTGACCAGGGTTCCTGTTCTCAGACATCTCAACTTCACTGTTTCAGTGATTCTCTCTCAGCCTTTTCTACACTGTTCACCCAGCAAGAAAGTCATTTATGACACTGTCACCTTCTGTTATGTGATTTGGCCTTAGTTTCTATTTAGTCTGAGTCATCGAACATGATTCATTGTGTCCTTGAAACTGTTCTTTCGCTTCCTCTCCTCCCAGCACACTCCTTAACTACTTCACTAAGTCACACTTTGGTGACCAAGAGTATTTTTGGTCTGTCTCTGTTATTGCCAATTTCAAAACATAAAGATAAAATCAACAGTAGTGAATTTAACAATGAAGCTGTCTATGTTTTTGAATACATGGGCTAATATGTACATGTACACTCGTTTTTCATACTACAAGATTATGATGGAAGTAGTAATAAAAGCTTATTTTGAGCCGAGTGGTGGTAGAGCATGCCTTTAATCCCAGGAATTGGGAGGCAGAGGCCTTCGGAGTATGAAACCAGCCTGGTCTACAAGAGCTAGTTCCAGGATAGCTAGAATTGTTACAAAGAGAAACCTTGTCTCGAAAAACCAAAAAAAGAAAGAAAAAAGAAAATCTTATGTTGTCTGGTCTTGACTGCACATAGCAGGAGAATAATTTCTGCCTGGTATGCCAAGAGACAAGGAAAATGCCTCTGGAAGAACATTTTAACTCACTATTTGACAGACTCTTTGGAATACCCATGAGCCACAGAATATGTTGTGTATTTGATACATGGATGTGAACCATTTTTTTCTCTTACCTAATGACAGAAATCATCCAATTAGTACATTAAAGTGTCAGAAGGAGGAGGCTACCTTTGCTGATGTCAGCTGTGTGCCAGGTGCTGTACTACACAGAGGGAGCCTCTAGAGAGAGCACCAAATTTCTCAGTGCTTTTACTTAAAGCAATATGTTGATTTGTGTCCAAGAAGAGAACTTCTTATTGACCTTCATTTTCTCATCATCAATCAGAGGCAATGACTCTATTTTTTTTAACTCAATAGTTTTGTGTCAGAATGGCCTTTGATTCCTAAGGGTTTCAAAGAATCAAAGCTATTTTCTAAAATAACAACCCAGGGGCTTCTGAAAGAAAAGTCACAAAATTTATTTTTATTATTTATATTTTCTTTTTCCATTTTTGAAGCACTTTATTGAAACATGGTATCATATCCAAACCCAGAATTCAGCAATATAGCTAACCTTATCTCAGTGTATTAAGGCTGGAATTACTAGCAGGTCACCATGCCTGCCTGAAATTTACTTGGTTTCCTGGGATCTGAACACAGGTCCTCATGCTTATGTGGTAGCACCTTAACCACTGAACCATCTTTCCAGTCCCTAAATTTATTGCTGTGCTTGCTGTGTGTCAAGTGCTCCCTTAGTTGCTGTGTATCTTACAATGAAGAGGTAAGAAAATGCCTTTGACCTGCTGGAATAATAATTTGCTGAGAAACGAGTGCTGGAAAGGCGAACAAAAAGCAAGTTTAAAGGTGAGCGTCCAGCTGGGTAGTAGAGTATCAGCCTTACATGCACGGAGGCCTGGGTTTGCTTCCCAGAACCACAAAGGAAAAAGCAAGCAAGCAAGACAGGAAGTCAGCAAATATACAACAGTGGAGATATTTTCAAGTTGTAAGCAGGGCTCTAAAGTGAAGCTGCGGGCTATTGTGATAGAGTAAATCCAGTACAGGAGGAGAGTAGGCTGGACCCCAAAGATTCTTCTTTAAAGAGGTCACATTTACAACTAAGTCACAGGAGCCAGGGGCACAGATCTTATAGAGCCAAAGTGTTTGCTAAGTGTGAGGACAGAATAAACATCAGGTGCTCCGCGTAGCAACACTAGGAGACAAGAGCTAGGTGATCCCCAGGAGCCAGAGGACAGGGAGAATAGCCAAGAGTGGGGTTGGATGGAGGATGGCATGATACTGTCTGGTTTGTGACTCTGAAAGCATCCAGTGAATACTGAATGTGAATGGATCAAAGTATGTCTATGGAGAAAGCAAAAAGACCCCCAAGAAGGCCATCCTGGGGGCTTAGGCAAAAAATGACGATGGCATTTCATGCCATCAGGGTGAAGAGGCAAAAAGTTCCTGCTTGCAATGCGAGATTGATGTTTGGTGAAACACACATTTTCTTCTGGAGGTATCAAATGCCAGACACAGTTGCTGTTTCTTGGTATTCAACCACAAGCTATTTCATCAGCCTTACTTTCTCCTTATTAGGGCACGAGTCGGTAAAACCCAAGAATTTTGCTTTTCTTGTCAGTCTCACTCCTCTGGGAAGTATTCAGTGGGTGCTGAATAAATATTGATTAGATAAAGCAAGCAGTGAATCATGTCGGCAGAAAATGTGGGTGCTTAGAACCATAGAAACAGAGAAGTGAATTGGGTCCTCTCACCCGATGAGCTGATTCCTAATGTTTGGAAGGACAGGTGGGAGCTTTAAGAGCCTCCATACTCTACCCTTTGAGATTTGTCTAGTCACTTTATTGCCACTTCTGCTTGGATGTGTGACAATTGCCTAGGCAAACCACAGAGACTTCCAAGGTTCCAACAAGTCAAGGAAATGACACGTTTTCTAGGAGCATGGTGGAGTTTTTGGTTGTGAGCAACACCCCTAAGTGACATAGGCTGTGAATGGGGCCGATGATGGCAAGAGATTTAGAGAATTGTATATATTCTCCATATAGAGCATGAAATACCTGTCTAGACACTGAGAGAAATAATAATTGGGACCTCCTAAAACTGAGAAGCTTCTGTAAAGCAAAGGATATCATCAACAAGACAAAATGGCAGCCTACATTGGACAGAGCACTGATCTCCAAAATAAACAAAGAACTCAGAAAATTGGTTATCATAAGAACACATAATTCAATAAAAAATGGGGTACAGACCTAAACAGAGAACTCTCAACAGAGGAATCTAAAATGACCAAAAAAAAAACTGCTTAAGGAAAATGCTCAACATCCTTAGCAATCAGAGAAATGCAAAACAAAACAACTCTGAGATTACATCTTACACCTGTAAGAATGCCCAAGATCAAAAACACTGATGACAACTTATGCTGGTGAGGTTGTGGGGTAAAGGGAACACTCCTCCATTGCTGGTGGGAGTGCAAACTGGTACAGCCTCTTTCGAAATCAATATGGCAATTTCTCAGAAAATTAGGAAACAATCTACCTCAAGACCCAGCAATACCACTTTTGAGTATATACCCAAAGGAAGCTCAATCGTACCATGAGGACATGTGCTCAACTATGTTTATAGCAGCATTGTTTGCCATAGCCAGAACCTGGAAAAAACCTAAATGCCCCTCAACCGAAGAATGGATAAGGAAAATGTGGTACATTTAAACAATGGAGTACTATACAGCAGAAAAAAACAACATCTTTAAATTTGCAGGCAAATGGATAGAGCTAGAAAACATCATTTTGAGTGAGGTAACCCAGACCCAGAAATACAATTTTAATATGGACTCACTGCTGAGTGGCTTTTAGACATAAAGCAGAGAAAAACCAGCCTATAATTCACAGAGAACCTAGACAACAAAGAGGACCCTAAGAGAGACATACATGGATCTAATCTACATGGAAAGTAGAAAAAAAACAAGATCACCTAAGTAAACTGGGAACATGGGGATCATAGGAGAGGGTAAAAGGGGAGGGGAGAGAAAAGGAGCAGAGTGGAGAAATACATTTAGCTCAATAAAAAAGATTTTAAAAAATGACCTGTCTAGAATAAATGCATTTTGTTGTGGTAATGCGTGTGTGTGTGCGCGCATGTGCACAGAGTCAGAGGATAAGTTTTTTAGTGTGTATGCTGGTTAGTTTTAAGTGTCAATGTGACACAACATAGAATCCTATGGGAAGATTATCAATGAGAATGACCTAGATCAAGGTGGCCTGTGGGATGTCTACGGGGAACTGTCTTGATTGTTGTTAACCAATATAGAAAGACTCAGTCTATTGCAGGCAGCACCATTTCATGAACTTGACCCTAAGCTGTACAAGAGCGAGGAAAACTAGCTGAGTATAAACACAAGAAGCAAGTGAGGATCCATGCATTTATTCTCAGCTCCTGACTGTAGAGGCTATGCTCTAAGCTCTTGCCTCGATGTCCCCACTGTAATGGACTAACCTGGAAGTGTAAGACAAACAAGCCTTTCCTTCCCTAGGTTGTCTTCGACCAGGGTATCTTATAACAACAGCAGAAATGAAGCTAGAACAGTGTTGTATGTCCAAACTCAAACTCCTGCAACTGCTTAGAGCCCCGCCTTTGTACGGTGAAAGCCACTGACAACCATCAAATGAACCGATACAAGTGCTCGATTAAAAATTCAATTATGGATACCAGAATGTGCATTTCAGATTCTTTTCACTTGCTACCAACTAGATTGTTTTTGCCTTCATCTATTTAAATCAATAATTCCTCATGGGTCATACAAACATAGGCAGCATATTACCCATGGGATCTAGATTTCTAAGCCAAAATGCATAGGGCAAGAATGAGAAAGGGCAGGAAATAGAAAAATGTCAGAATTTTACTAAAAATCCTGACAATTTTATGCTGATCTACTCCCCACCATCAATATAAATAAAAATTAAGTCACTAATAGGAAACGTCATTTTCTGATATTAAGGTTAGTGACCATGGCATCTCTCTTGAGTGTACCTACGGGGTGCTTTTCTCCCAGCCGGCCTGTGATACTTTCCAAGCCCCATGCACTGCATGTCCTCCCCATGTGTGGTCAATAGTAAACTCCAGTCAATTGTTCTAGGAAGAGGTCAATGTCCCGCTGCTTGCGTTTAGAAGATACGAAAGCTAAAGCTTTCTCCTTCTTGGGCAACCTTGTCCACTCTCTGAGCAGCCTTACCCATCTGGCCTGAGAGCTAGCACAACTTTACCGCTGCTGTTTGATTAGCCCCAAATAGTCCTTCCTTGGCTTTTCATGTGTTTGATCCTCCTTGAGAAATCAGAGCTCAGCTCAACTGTTTCCTAGTCGAAAGGACCACCCATCCACCCGGTCCTAATGCAGCTCTTCCAGGGACTCAGTTTCTATCACACTGTCCTTTTTTATCCTGTAAAATAATCTTTATTAACTTAATTAATTTGTGAATCAGTTTATCAGTTTTCTTTTCTTTCTTTTCTTTATCTTTTTTTTTTTGAGATAGGGTTTCTCTGTGTGGCTTGTGTGGATTTGGAGCCTGTCATGGAACTAGCTCTTGTAGACCAGACTGGCCTCGAACTCAGAGAGATCAGCTTGCCTCTGCCTCTCTAGTGTTGGGATTAAAACCATGTGCCACCACTGAATATTAAATCACAACATTTAATATTCAGTATTTTGAATCTCATTCTTTTTTAGTATTTATCTATTTATCTATTATGTATACAATACTCTGTGTATGTGTACATCTGCAGGCCAGAAGAGGGTACCAGACCTTATCACAGATGGTTGCTAGCTACCATGTGGTTGCCAGGAACTGAACTCAGGACCCTTGGAAGAGCAAGCAATGCTCCCAACCACTGAGCCATCTCTCCAGCCCCCTTGAATCTCATTCTTATTGAATAAATAAAGGAAATAGTTAGGGGTGTGTGATAAAGTGACATGGCTAAATTGTGTTAGTATTTACTCCAGTGGGCTGGAAAGTGGCTGTGGGGGTGAAGAAGGCTGTGGTGGGAGATTAGTAGACTTCTTGTGGGAGTGTATTCTCTCCTTACACTGCATTCTGGGAATCAAACTCCGGTCCTTCAGCTGGGAAGCAATCCCCTTAACTCACAAGCTATGTAGTTGGCCCTATAACTTCATTATGGAGGCAACAAGGAACCATGCGTGGAGTTCAAATAGGCACATAATAAAATAGTCCTGTGAACTCATTGGAATGATCACATTGGGAAAATAGAGCAATATGCTATTGTAGGCTCTATTTATACAACTAAGGATGGCAAAGGTAAAAAAAAAAGTCAGAGACAATGTTTAAATGAGGCTGAAGAGATGACAAAAATAAAGTCTAAATCCAGCCATGCTTCGCTGTTCTCTTTCTGAGGTGGAAGGAAACCTGAAGCGACACTTGACGCATTTCTAAATGACAGAGCTATAAGAAAAGACTTTCCAAAGTCCATGAGCTTTGGTGCTGTCTGACAGAGAGCCTTTTGGATAGGTTTACCTCCAGGCTAAAGAATCAAAATAAGGATATGGAATTTACAAAAAGAAGAAGGTAGTTCAACTTCAAGTTGCAGTTTAAGCTTCAGTGCCTGGCTCAACCACAGAAATAAGATCTGCAGAGATAAATCGCTCTTCAAGTGTGCCAACAGTAAGCGGGAGCCATTTTAAAACACCGAAAAAGAGAATGGAAGAGTTATTTTTCTTAGCCTGTGTCTGTCTCCTTTCTTCCACTGTTACCCATGCTTGGAACAGAGAAGTATTCACTCTGTCTCCTCTATAACATTTTGTATTCCGCCACACACAGGCCCCCACGCGTTTCAGGCAAGTCTTCCATCGACTTAGCTACATCCGTAGACCTAAGAGCTGTCATGTAACTTCTTTTTACTAAATCCATGAAGGAAGAAAAAGCAAACCAAAACAAAACCCTTTGAAGCCAGAAGCCAGATCTGTCCCCAAAGGTGGGAGAGGATACTGAAGCTCTACTAGTAAAATGTAGAAACCGACACCCATACCGCCAGAGAGAGAACTTCAGGGGCACAGCCTGCTCTACAGGGATATCCTCCAGCTGCTTTTCATCTTCAGTGTTTAAGGCTGAGATATCTGAGACTAATTATATTTGAGGAGGAAAATGGAAAAGGTTACTAACTGCCCTGGGCAGCCTCTGTTTGCAGAGCTGTTCACAAACAGTGTGTCAATGCTCCGGACGATACATGTAACAGAATCTAATACTTGGGGCACACTAGTGTTCATCATCCACAACTTTATCCTTTCATAACCTCAATATTAACTTCCTTTCCTTCTCTCTTGGTCTATCTCACTGACCTGGAGCTGATGCTAGCCTGGCCAGCCAGCTGCCAGAATCTTCCTGCTTCTACCTTCCCAACACTAGGATCATGGGGGTATTCCACTATATTAGACATTTTAATGTAGGTTCTGGGGGAATGGATTCAGGTCCGCATGTTTACATGGCAAGCTCTTACTACCTGGGTGGGCTATTTCCCTCCTTTTCATTCATTCTCTCTACTAACCTCAAGAACATCTTGCATGTACACTGTCCTAAAGGGAACATACCTCACATAGATCATTTCACAAAGATGCTCTTGCTTTGACCCCCAAGCCTCACCATGTCCTTAATAAAGGCCAACAAAGGCTCATGGTTGTTTTAAAGCAGTTGGGATTTAATATATGAGAGAATAATAAACAAGCAAGCAAATAAATATAAAATATGATCTTCTCCTTTTCCTCCTGGTTGATTTCTGTTTCTCAGAAGCTTCTAGTTAGAAATAGTCTGAGGGAAGAAGTAGGCTAAGTCAAAGGAAGGCAGCGGCAAGAGGTTCAGTCTTTAGCGGGAACATGAACACTGAGGGACTCAGGCAGCACCATGTACTGTTTTGGGTCTTTGTGTCCCTGTTAAGCCTCATTTCCACTCCTCTGAGCTGGGGAAGCCCTGGGCCTATACTATGGCTGGACACAGCCTTCTGCTGATGTCATGTAAAACAATGTGGTCATAGCAATGTGGAATATTAGTTTAAGATGTGTTACATTTGTTTATGCTGTGGAGTATTTGCTTAATGCTGAAAGATGTGCTGCATTTTTTTATGTTGCATTTGTTTAGCTCTGCGAAGCTGTGTTACTTTGTCTGCCTAAAACACCTGATTGGTGTAATGAAAAGCTGAAAGGCTAATAGCTGGGCAGGAGAGAGAAATAGGCAGGGCTACCAGGCAGAGAGAATAAATAGGAGGAGAAATCTAGACTCCAAAAAATAAAAAAGAGGAGTGAGAAAGGAGAAGAGGACACCAGGGGCCCCCCACCCAGTCGGCCAGTCATGGAGTAAGAAGGAAAGAAAGATATATAGAATACATAAAAAGCCCACAGGCAAAATGTAGAAGAAGAGAAACAGGATAATTTAAGTTAGAAAAACTGGCTAGAAACTTGCATCCACGAGGAAGAACAAGTTTCCGTGTATTTATTTGGGTGATGGGTAGCAGGCCCCAAAGAGGAAAAACAAAGAAAAAAAACCTTCCAAAAACCCACAAAATATAAAAACAAAAACAAAACAAACTCCCCAAAACTACCATGTGGAAAGAGCCCTGCTAATTTTAAAGAACTTAAGGGAACTTACTGAGAAGTCATCGCTGGGGAAGAACAGGAGATCTTGAAGAGGATCATTCCGATAGGTCTTTTCAAGTTCTTCAATGACAGTTTCATAATCCAAAGGCTCCAACAGTCTGGGTTTTTCCTGCTGTGGGAAAAACAAAAGAAAACAAAACAAAAATCGAGTTAACCTTACGCACACATCATCTGGCGTCTTCTCTGAGATTGCCTTGGTTTCAATTTTTAGCTGTCACTAAGGTGTTGACATCACACAGTCCTTCCAATTTGGTCTCATGCAGACTCTAGGAACTTGGGACAAGGCCACATAATGACATACTGATTATTTCCAGATCTGTAATGAAGTGAGGGGACCCTAAAACACCTGTCAGCTCCCTGAGTAGTTCATGCTGCTTGTACCCATGAGGGTGCAATAGATGTTCATATAGACTTGATCTTTCCTACATTAGAAAGGGCTGCTTACTCAGTACAATGTTATGACAAGGGTCGTCACTGCTTCTGCTGAATCCAGATACTTTGCGAGTTCTACTTAGGTCAGTTTGCAAATGTTGGCACACTGCTAGGAAGCAAATTATTGCAGGCTATCTTCCTTGTCAATGAAGCACGGATCTCGTGTCAGGATTAATTGCTTGGCTCTGAGCTTCTTTGCCTCTACAGAGAGAAGCTGGGTCGGTTTCTAATAGACTAGAACAACTGAACTGTACTGAAGATGGATGAGGCCAAAAAAAAAAAAGGCACAGATAATCACGTGGTATTAAAATCCTGGACCCAAGAGAAACTGCAACCCTCTGAAAAGCCTCCCCCAGTGCAACATAAGAACAATAATAAATGCTAGAAGGAGAAGCAATGTGTCATTACAGAGTTGATATGCTTGTTCCACACCACACATGGATCACAAATTAAGAAAAATTAGGCTCTTCCATGAAGGAAAGAAAACAGCAGTATAAAACCAGAAACCCCAAGACACAAGGAAAGGAGTCCCCTAATCCTTTGATGAAGTATTCATGCAAATGAAATGAAAAGACTAGGCTGTACTTAGGTGCATTTAGGAGGTTGGGCTCTTAGAAGCATGAAGGGTGACCATGAAACCCACATGCTAAAGAGATCCTGTGAATATTAATGCTAGTATTGACTGTTCTATCTCACCTCCTGGCCTCCCCTAGATGACTCACCTCAGTAAAGCATGGTCCCCAACATTTTTGTCTATGTTTTAAAAACTCCTAATGGGTTTCTTAAAATAGCAGACAATATTTGTTTTGATGATTTTCCAAAGATTGCAAACAGCAAAATGTGAACATCGTGTCCCAAAAAGCAAAGATATCCATCCATTTTCTGGTATAAAAGAAAAACAAACAAACATACAAAGTCCTCAATGGCTTAAATAAACCAGCAAGGTGACTGCTCTCTTTGGAACGGTCCATCAAGCAAACTGGATGCTCACTGGGACGTTTGAAGAAAAGGAGTTGAGTTGCCCAACACAGTCTGTTTTCTGACAGTGGTGTAAAACACCACACAGTTGGGGTAGAATTTACAGAGGCTCTGTGGAAGTTTGGAAAGTCTTCCTTGGTCTGCTGCTTTTTGATGCTTTTCCATTCCTACTTATTTCTGCTTCAAAATTTCTTATTTCCCAGGCAAAAACTAATTCCAAGGAATACAAATTGAGAAGGTTTGTGCAATGTATCCATATGTGTGCTTTCATGTGTGAGGATGAGCATGGTTGTACACATGCAGTGGATGCTGGAGGTTGACGTCAGTGTCTCCCTAAGTCACCATCAACCTTAGTTTTTGAGACAAAATTGTTCAGTGAGCCTAGAGTTTGCTCTCTTGGCTAGTGAGCTCCCAGGATCCTCTTGTTTCTGTCTCCTCAGGGCTGAAGTTAAAAACACATGGTGTGGGTGCTAGGAATCAAACTCAGGTCCCCAGGCTTGAGCAGCAAGACTTTGCCCACTAAGACATCTCCTGAGGTCCATCTTAAAAATGACTGAATGTCATTAAGCAGGTCAGCTTCAGTTCTCAGTTATTTTTATATTATCCCTGGTCCTGCCACAACTTAAATTTATGTGAAAAACTACTTTTTGGATCTTCAAAGAACAAAACAATTATTCTGCTCTCTTAACATTTCTGAGGAGCATACCCCATCTGACTGAGGTTGTCCTTTGCCTTTCACCTGCACAGGCACACATGTTCATATATACCTACATACATGTACATGCATACATGTTCATATACACCTACACACACGTAAACACATACATGTTCCTATACACCTGCACAATGCACTCATGTTCCTATATACCTTCACACATGTTCATAGTGGACAAATGTTTCTATACAGCTGCACATATGCACACATGTTCATATATATCTATACACACATCTGTATCCCATACAACCATGAATAAGGAAGAACTTGGAGTTAGTATTATTCAAGTTACTACAATAGGCACATTGGAGTTCCAGAGTCTAAGGTTATAGATACAACAAATTACAAACCAAAATCTAAACGCTTCTTGACAGATCAGTAGAAGGTATGTACAGTGAACATTTGATAAGACACATTTTTATGTATCTGGCTCAACCTTGGACACATCAGGGAACTTATGAATGATATCCCCAGGCCTTTCCTATTTTAGATACTTCATTGAAATTATTGTGACCTGGGGGAATCTCACATCTAGAATATCTGCTCCTTAAGCTTTAACTGGGGAAATACATTAGAAAACTTTTGTCTTTCCAGGGATCTTCATAATGAGTATCACTCAAGATATTCCACTTTTTTGTAGGATTTTTTTTTTGCATATGAATTTAGCAAGTAAGTTGCATTGAGGTGACAAGAGATGTAGTTTAGCTGGTAGAGTCCTTGCTAAGTATGTGTGTGAGGCCACAAATCCCACCCTTAGCACCTCTAACCCTAGCATTCCAGAGATAGAAGTAAAAGTAACAGGAGTTCAAAGTCATCCTAAGCTATGTTGGTGAGTTCAAAGCCAGTCTGGGATACAGGAGACTGTTAAATAGCCCAAAATGACACTAATGGGTTCACAGTCCTTACAAGCTGATATTTGACAAAGCCTGCTTGGAGAATTCCTGTGTCTATGGTGGTGAGAGCCCAAGGGTAGACAAGTAGCACTGATCTATTCCTGAGAGAATGTTGAGCACTGAAGACACTCCACTTGGAGATTGTTTTCTTCTTGATAAAACTGGCCTTTGGGCAAGGAACTAACTGCTCAAGCATCAACCACTGACAAAATGCATGATATCGACAGGACAAGCAGGATACAAGAAAAAAGACTGTCGAATCTTGCCAAGACAGGGTAAGACAGTTTTGAAAATTTTCCTGTCTCTGATAATGGTCTGTCAGTTACTCTAGGCCTTAGCCAAAGTTGGTTGCTCAAGGTAACCAGTTGACTCTGTCATTTGTTGCACATTTTGGAAGACGCCTGAGTGCACTTCTTGCTTACTCAAGTAATATTATTTCCTTTCTCAGGTCTTCGATGGGGTTGAAGACTAGTTAGTCATAGTTACTTTCTTCTCATGACTTGGCCAAGTTATTTATAATACAAGACTTAGACTCTTTAGGATAGGATAATTATTGAAACATTTATCACGTTTCTTGCTTGATATTGTTTATGCTGGTTGTAATTCTAAATTTTATACTTGATATTTGTTCTTATTTTATATAATTTTGTGTTAGGCTTAGAACTCTCTTATTTAAACAAAAGGGGGAGATGCTGTAGGAAATCCTTCAGCCAGTAACCTTTAAGTTACCTGCCCACTTGGGCATGGCCTCTTATACTATAAATGCTGATGTAAAGCGCCCACACCCTCTCTCTTTTCCAGCTGCTGGATTCCGTTGCTGTTCCAATTCGAGCAGACAACTGTGATCTGTAAGTCTACCTCTAAATAAATAACATTTTATTATACTCAGTTCTGAGCTAGTGTGGGATTTCTTTTCAGTATCTGTCTTCAGTTGTCTCCAAAGCAAGGGCCCTGTCTGCTCAGCATCTTGTTCAAAATGAAAGACACATTCAGGGATGGTGAGATCAGTTCTTTCCCCGCACTTGCTCTCTGCAGAGACACTAAGTTGAGCTAGGAACTGAGCAACATCGACTTATGGCTTTAACAAGGATCAAGCTGTCCCTCCTTGATGTAGGTGGGTCTGGTCATCTGTCTATGTGTTACTTTCATTGGTTAATAAAGAAATTGCCTTGGCCTTTTGATAAGCCAGCCCTTAGGTGGGTGGAGTAGACAGAAGAGAATGCTGGGAGAAAGAAAGACAAGTCAGGTAGACGCTTTGAAGCTCTGGCCCAAGATGGATGTGGGTTAGAATCTTCCTGGTAAGCCAC
>LOEQ01001288.1:241744-256056 GCA_001685075.1 Bramus lutescens
AGGTTATGCTCAGCTTCTAGAGGCTACCTGAACTCCGCTTTCTAAGTCAGAAGCAGCTGAACCCCTCTTACAATGGAAAGTCCACTGGCCCCTGTTGTGGTTCATCTTTTTCTGCCTCTCTTGTTCTAAAATGGGAGAATGCTCAGAGTCCGAGGCTTTGGGAGGGCAGTCTGACTCTTCTAGGCTAATCACAAAATTCTTCTGTCTGATTAGTAACCTGTTCTAATTTGGTTCCTGCTGTGATAAAACACCCTGACCAAGTGCAGCCTAGGGGAGGAAAGGGTTTGTGTGGCTTCTGACTCCAGGGTACAGTCTCTCACTGAGAGGAAGTCAAGGCAGGAACTCAGAGCAGTTAGTCATATCTTAGCCACAGTCGAAAGCAGACAGAAACACGTGTGCCCAGTCTGCTTGCTTGCTGCTGTTCCTGCCCTCCTACCTTTCCTGCTTTGTACAGTTCAGGGTCTAGCCCATGAAAAGGTATGCTCCACAGTGACTCTTCTTGCCTCAGTCAAGACAAATCCCCCACAGGCCAATCTAATCTAGATAATCGCTCCATTCGGCTCTTCCTCTTTTGGTTGTGGCAAGTTGACATTCAGAAGTAACCATCGCACAACCTCAATCCATAACGTCGAAAACCTCTCACATTAGAACTAAAAGATTAGTATTTGATTTTCCTACAGGAGATCTTTTTCTAAAAATTAATTTATTTATTTTACATCCTGATTGCAGCCTTCCCTCCCTCCTCTCCTCCCACTCCTCCACTCCCACCTCCCCCCCCAAACCACCCCTGCTCTGTATTCTCTCAGAAAGGGGCAGGCCTCCCACGTGCATCAGCATGGCTTATCCAGCTGCTGTAAAACCAAGCACCTCCCCCTGCTTTCAGACTGGGCAAGGCAACTCAGCAGGAAGGACAGGTTCTCAAGAGTCAGTCAAAGCATTACAGAAAGTCTTAAGGTTGTCATCCACCTCAGCTATGGTTTGGCCTTTTGTGTGTTTAACATTTCAGAGTATTTTTAGACTTAAGAATACACCGAGAAGAAGGTGTAGATGAAGAAAACACTTGGCCTTTGAATGTGGTTTCACCGAGCAGTTAGGTGGGATCCAGGTTTCTGTTGAGTTGAGTGGGAGTAATTTGAAATTTAGTTTGTAGTTCATTTACTGGAAAAACATCACATTGAAGCAAAGGTGAGAATAATAAGGGCATGGCAGAAAGAAGCAAAGTTGGAAGAGAGGAAATGAAATGCCAGGGACAATCAAACTTATGAGCAGACAACAATGACAATCAGCTAGAGACAAAAGCTCTGAGAAGACCGTCTTTCACACAGCCAATTATGCTATGTGTTAAAACCTTCAATTACAGTTGAACTCAGTTACTTGCCATTCATATCGTCATTGAGCCTAAAATTGGACAGAAACTCGATAACGTCTCATAGATAATATCAGTGAACCGACTTCCTAAAAACGACTATAAAAATTAGAACTGAAATCTTAGGGGCTGAGAGTTACATGTGCGCACATGAGGCTACACAGGTTTTCAAACCTGACTCTGAATATGTGTTAGCGGCGCTTTCACTTGGGTTGCCCACTTTAATCTTTAGCATGCTATCTGTATTGTTCTTCCTTGGTGCTGTTCAGAACCCGCTGATTCCTTCCTTAGTGCTGGGGAATGCCTAAGGAGCTTGTCTTGTGTTTTCTTATTGTTTTCTTCTGTTTCCAATTGATTTTCCTTTTGCCTGCTGGGAGCTCAGGGCATTGCTTTCTGCTTAGGGGGAAAAGTGAGTCTGGTCCTCAGAGCACCTGCAAGCACTGCTTACCACCATGAAGCAAGGCTAGAGGAAACCGAGTAGCAAGGCGCTACTTCCTCATCCTTTGTGGTCTCACTGGAGCCTGGGCCCAGACAGAAGTACGATTCAAGCCACTAGTCCTCGAGTCTATGCTTCTTGGGGGAAAGGTCAACCTAACTGCACAACTCTGAGTTTGCCTCCGTCCTCAGATGCCAGGGCATAGCAACAATAAAACAATAACAACCTCGAAAACACCACAGCTGATGTGGAACTTTTATGCCTCTGGCTCTATCCTGAAAGGGTTCTGTGCTAACTATTTAGTTAGAACACAGTGTTCTTTTTTCCAATACATTTTATTCCAATGACACTACATTTTCTCTTCTACTGCCTATAACATTTTTAAAGTAGTTATTTTCTGAAAACCTGGATTCTCTATATTTCTCAACCTCTCTCTCTTTCTCCCTCCCCTCCCCTCCTCTTCATCTTGGAAAAGAACCTGGAAATCCCTCCAAGATGGATACTTGCTTTATTTTTCATAACGTTTTTATTTATTCCTTGAGAATTTCATACCATGTATTTTGATCATCTTTACCTACCACCCCCAACTCAGCCCAGATCCTCCCCCACCGTCCTACCCACCCAACTGACAAATACTCATTTGTCCCTGTCCCTGTCTCTGTCCCTCCTTCTCTGTGAAAAGACTACACAGTGCTGGTTGTGTAGGCTGACTACTCCTGGGGTGAGGCCTGTCCTGGAATGTCATTTATATACAGTTGTCATTCCATTGAGGACGACTGATTCTCCTGCCAGCAGCAATCTAATGAAGTAGCTCTTCAGCTTGGAGTGGCACCTCAGGCCCACTTCCCCTCCTTCATGCTGGCATTTTGTCTGCATGGAGCTGGTAGACATCTTGGGCATACTGTCACAGTCTTTATGAGTTCAAATGTACATCTGCCCTCTTATGTCTGGAAGACAGTTGCCTTGAAATCAGCCACCACCTCTGGCTCTTTCGACCTTCTTGCACCCCTTTCCACATAGATATTTGAGTATTGACATGAGAAACATGGTGTAGACATCGCCTTTAAAGCTGAGCACTCCCAGGTTGAACAAATGCGGGTGTCTGGGTTAGCTGCCTTCTACCACAAGAGGCAGCTTCTCTGGGGAGGGTTGAGCAATGTGCTGTCTGCAAAGGCAAGGCGTTTCTCATCGTAGTATCATTTCTCTTTCTTTTAAAGAAGAACTGAAAGGCATTCTTGGTTGGAGCAGATGATTTTTTTTTATAGGCTGTCAGGTGAACACATAACAGATACAGCCTCAGCTATACTGGGCTTAGGAACTCTGAACTAAAGCTATTGCTTTTTAGCAGACAGAGACTGGCATACACTGGGGTTTTCTACAGAGACAGAGCTCTCTCTGTGCTTGCTGGCTTGGACCCCATTTCAGCATTCTGTTGTTGGCAATGTCAACTACAGAATAGAATCCTTTCCCTGTAGAACAAAATAGGCTCTTAACATGTTAATCCTGTGACCATAACTACTGTTAACTTTCAATATGAACGTTGCTCACTCTTTAACAAGTGACTGTTGAAATCACATTGTATCCAACGAGGAGACCACATTTCAGTGGAAATTTTGGTTTGTTTATAGAATATCACCATAATAGATATATTTTATTTTCTGATGATCTTTGTGAAGGGATATGTTTTGAGAAATCAGGGGCAGGGGCTGTGGAGAAGGCCCAGTAAGTAAAGTGTTCATCAATCAGAGCTGAAGACCTGCATTCAGATATCCAGTATCCACTTGCAAAAAGTGGGCACAGCAGAATTCATCTGTAATCCCAGGTCCAGGGAGGTTAATGAGGACTCCTGGGGTTCACTGGCTACCAGATTAGCTGAATAAGTGAGCTCCAGATTCAGGGGGAGACTGCCTCAAAATGTAACTTTGAAAGCAGTAGAGGATGTCACCAAGAGTTTACCTCTGGCTTTTATAACTGCACACACACACACATGCACACGCACACACACACACACACACAACCATAGCCCCACACGTGTGCATACACACACCCATACACCCCACACTCTCTTACACACAAAGATAAGAAATCAGAGCCAATAAAACATTCTTATCCACCCTATTTGATTTATTTACATAATTCACACAGGAAATAAATGAGTGGTAATTCCAAACTAATCATGCAGACAATTAACTACTCATCAACAGTCACTGGGTTATTGGATCAAACTCAGCTTAGGTACAATCCCTGCAAACGTGCCCATCTCTCAAACCATTTCTTCAATGTTACCATTTCATACTTTGAGATCTTTATAAGGCAGTAACGAAGCTAAAACAGTTCTTTTATTTAAAGCAGTAATGTCTTGGATTATGGATTAAAATCATCATACCCCTCTGCTTTTATAAAAAAAAAACTTATTTGTGTTCATAGAACATTGCCCTAACTGTGCACTCTGCATTAAATTTTTGGCCTTTTGAGCTTTTGGTATACAATAGCTTAAGATCTATAGTTAAACAACAAATCTTACACTCTGCTTTGCTCCTTACCAGGTATATAAGAATTAAAATGATAAGAAAATGAGGATTTCATAGCTCTCTTCTGGGCATCAAATCTATTCAATCTGGTTTGTGGAGATGGAGAAATTTGTAAGAAGTTTGGATTCCTGTTTCCCAGTACAATTCTACCAGTGCCAAAGACAAGATTAGACCAAACATGTCCTGCAGCCTCTGTAAGAGATGATGAGCTGGACCAATACATCAACATGCAAGGAGGCAGAAATTCATCCACACACGGAGCATATGTGCCAGAGAATTCAAAAACAAGGAAAAGATCCAGGTCAGTCCAAGTGCAAGGATATGTCACACAGACACTGTTACCTGATTTAGGGCCTTGACAATAAAGTGCAAAATCGTGGCTTTTAAAGTCACTATTGCAATGAGAGTCGAAGACAATTCTCCAGTGTATGCTCAATCACACAGAAAGATGGTCAGACAGTGGATTCCAACATCATGCCTCAGCAATCTTAGGAAGGCCCAGCCATCTGCTGTGGCACTGAGCATCTAGGTAATGGTCATTGCAGATACTGTACAGACCATAACTTGAGGAACAGCGACCTGGAAATCAGTTCATCCAACAGTGCTTTGGGCACAGAATCATCCAGTAGTACTCCTGTGGGGACCACCTCCCTATACAAATGGCTTATTTTTGCTAGACTGAGGTCTTAGTCGACAATCATCAAATGCTTCCTTTCCCTAATGCATGGAAATTAGCTAGCCAGTTGGATTATGGTGTCTATGGAGGTGAATGAGGAGAAATCCCTGGAGTAAAGTCAACCATCAAAAGCTAGGCCTCATACCTACTTCCATCTTCCCCTTTTATCTGCCCCACCCACCTTTGATCTCACTTCACCTCTTTTTCATGGGCCATTCCTCTGTTTATAGCTTAATAAGGGTGGCTAGGCATGCCATGTCTCTCTAAGTTATTATCTAAATTATCATATTTCCTAAAACTGAATTACTGACATTTGGACATCTTGTCCACTTCATTCTTTGCCAAGGGGAATCCTTTGTACTCTGGGATGTTTAGGGACACATCTTACTGAGATGTCATTTGCCCCATGAGATGTCATTTGCAATCCCCCTCCAGCAAACATGCAGTTCTGTTTTACTGTGACAGTCAACCATCTCTAGACAATGCAATGCTTCCCTAGGAAGGGATGTAGCCTATGTTTTCTCCACGCTGGGATCCCGACACAGTGTTTCTGTGATGACAGCATTCAGGCAAGTGATCTGGATGATGATGGTCTCCTTAGATTAACTTAGTTAGTGCCTCTTAAATGCTAAACTGACCCACTTGAAAGCACCTCTAGCTTACTGGTACCCATTCCATCTTCTTATCTACAACACCTCAAGTTCCCCTCTCTGAGTATCTGAGCTTGTGTTTCTGTTGGGGGCTATGTATGCCACTAGTCTTACTGGGGAAAGACCAGACACCATTATAAGTCAATATTAGATGAGATCTTGTGAAAGACAAGGGATATACCTAGGTGAGTTGGAGATGAGGGTACCTACATGGAGGATGAAGATGGCAACATGATGTTTGCCCCTGAGATTACAACAAACACAAGTCAGATGGCTCATGTTGGATTCCCAGTCTTAACTTGCCAGAGGACTCGGATAAGTTACCCTCTAACATGCAGAGCGGTATAATACCTACTCCATTAGATGTGAGGTTTCATAAGTGAGTATGTGTAGAGTACTTAGCGCAGTGCTTAGGATTTAAGAGTGTGCTTAATGAATGTTAGCTTAAGTGTGACTATGAGAAGATCCTTTTGGTGGTTTGAAGCAGGGTGCCTATAGCCTGTGTTTGGGAGGAGGGTACAAGAAGGTCCTAGAAATCTGTGATCTGACCATTAGAAGAGGGGGATGTAGGGACACCAAAAGGGCACCGACTGCTTTGCACGTGGCAGTGACAGGGACACACAATGTGAAGGGAGTGGCAATGTGAATTACTTCGCATGGATGCAAAGAATGACATGTCTACCTTTGCAAACTCACACCTTCCACAGCCGACTTCTTTTTGTTCATTGCTTCTTGCAACATTGGTCATTTCATTTTTAAATCCCCACGGTGCACAACTACAAAAGGTTCCAATTATCCCATTCCTGTCATCTCCCTTCACCCCACACAAAAGGCTCGAATAGCAAGGAAGTTAAGAAAGCCACGCTTTAACCAATATCATATGCTGTTTTATCTTTTCACGGTTACTTTCCTGCCGGAACAAGGTCTGTGAATTCCCAGAGCAGTAAACAGTAAGGTCTTTATGTTTCAACTGTGCTGGGCTGTCTCCTGGCCTGTGGTGAGGACCAACATTATAATCACCAATTTGGTGCTGTGAGCAGGACAAAGGGGGGAGGGGACACGGCACTCCCATTTTCTGTCTTCCCCGAAGCTCTTTCCATAACTTTCCAAGGACACGGAAAGGTATTAAAGTACACTGACAAAGAGACATTTAATCTGCTCACTGCACTGCAAGGATGTTATAGATTGGGAAGGAGATTGGGTACCTAGATTGCCTCAAAAGCTCACTGGCATGATTTAAAGTTGGTATCCCCCTTGCTTTAACAGCCAATAAGGAGTGTATATGAGGAAACCAGCCTTGAATTTATGTTCACTTATGTGTTTCAGCAGCTACTTTTTAAATTATTTTTTTCTTTCTTTCTTTTTTTCTTTTTTTTTTTCTGGAAAATAGGCATGGGTCAAGTCCATTCACTTCTGCCTGGGGTGACCTTGGACAAAACAGTAGTTTCCATGGATGTTTTTGCCTAAAGTCTTTTTTATCCTTTCTACATTTTTGTATTTTTAATTGATACCATACATGTCATCTATCTTCAAGAAAATGAATGCCCAGAAAATCAAAAGCCTTTGTTTGTTCTCATTTTTCATTTCAGGTGACAGTTGGAAGACAAAGACAATTTCCAATCAGAAGCCCTTAGTGTACATACTCAGTCCCCAAAGATGTTTGTCCTCTGCTAGAGCTCATGCAGAAATAAGCAGGTGTACCTTCCAACATGACACAGCCTTTGATAAGGTTTGTAACACAACATTGAAAAGAGCATTAGCCCTGTTTTCCAACTTAAGTTTCTCATACGATCTTGATGAAATCTGAATATACAGGTTTCTAAAAACACGCACACGCACGCACGCACACATGCACAAACACACAGTATCCTCACACTCAACTTGAATGCAGCTGAAGAACTGAAGTCTACACAGGGAAACCGGTACTTTTGGAAGGTGCTCGGTGTTCAGAGCCACCTGACTCTGCCATTTGGATGACTTGTTGTGCCAATCACCAGCAAAGCTTACTGCAGACCTGGTTTGAAATCCAGAGCCTCAAGTCTATAGGAGAACACAACACAACAGGGTTAAGGTAGTTGGGAAAATCACTCTCTTCTCCCCTTGTGACCACTGTGCATTGAATTTTCTGACAGGTAACATCCTAATCCCTTTACCTCTCAGGGCACATCAGACGAAGTGCCCTTACCCCACCAGACTTCTTTAAGTCTCCTCTGTAAGTTTATGGCCCCAAAGAAATGATATGAAAACAAAATACACAGACATAATTTATAGTAGAGCAGTGTTCCCAATTCTGCACACTTTTAAATCATTGTTTCTGGGATTCTGTTCCTCTTTGAGCTTCCTGGGGCCTGTCCCTGAACTTTAGCTGCAATCTGAGGCCCTACACATACTTCCTGGTTCATTATCACTCTCACGTTAGCTAAGGCAGGATTTTTCTTTGTGCAAGCATTATTTACTGCCTGCACCCATTTGTTTACTAATGAATGAGCAAAGGACTATACTAAGTATTTAGGATAATCAAAGATAAAATTCTTTACTCACTTAGAGCTTAAAGGATAAAGTTATAGAAGTGCTGTGATGGGATACTTGCATTACAAACCAGTAAAAATCAACCACAAAAAGATGCCTTAATATTTTCTTTCAAACGTTCATAGCATTATCATCCAAATCCTAATCCATGTGGTTTCATCACGTGCGTGGCATTTCCTCCACCTAGAAGATAAGGCTGGGGTCTTTATATTCACTTTCACTTTCAATTTCCTCCTCTCATTTGCATAATCTTCATGAAGTCTTAATGATGTAATATATTTTTGTTTTACTCACCCTCCCGTTGTAGCATTTATCCTATAGAAAGAAGGGCTTGAGTGTGCCATTCGCAGTTCAGAAGCTGCAAGCAACACTCTCTCTTGTCAGCATCTTTGTATTTTCTTACTCTTTCTAGAGTTCTTTAATGTCATATGATTCAGGAGATGCACAAAGTCAACTAAACTTGGGAAACTTGAACCTGAGCAAAACTAAACAGGCCTCCTTGGTGCAGAGTTCCCCAGAGCTGTGCATTTCCAGCATGCAAACAAAATTCCTGGGAGTATGACATATGTGATGTTTCCCACATTTATTTTTACACATGTTGTCTTTAGACTATTCCTGTTGTATTCTCTACATTGCCCATGAACTCACTTCAATCCTGACTCCACTTTCTGAGGGCTAGTGTTCTAGGCACCAAAATGCCCAGCTTCAGGACAATTCTGTGTCATAGAGTTTAGAAAACTGGGTTTGCAGCTGATACAAAGAGAAAATAACTGAGTTATATAGAATTTTAAATATCTTTGTAAAAGAAGACAGCAACATCTTCATGGCAGGAGTTTAGGAAAGACACAGGATATACATTGTAGGGGCTCCAAAGCGAAGGGATCGTTATCAACATGGCGGCTAGGAGATAGACTTCAGGGCAATACCTTTTTTAGTATTACTTGTTTCTTGTTGAGACCCAGTTAAGGTACCCATCTCTGCCATTCCATGGTAATGTGACCAAGATACTTGTGGACAACAGTTAGAGAAATACACCTTTAAATAAACATATAAAGTTACTTTTTCTGTGAGCCATGGAAAAAGCAGTATCAGTTTAGATAAGTGGCTTCGGGTTTGTTGGGTCTCTGTGAGATCTCCGCTTGATGGAATGAAGCATGGCAGATGTCCATGGTTGTTTAGTAAGTACCGAGTAAGCACTGCCGTCAGCATGGAAAATAATTAATGATTCAGCTTAGGGCAAATGTTGGTCATCTGAGTCCACTCTTTGTGCTGTACTCTGTGGTGGCAGCTGAGGTTTATTCTCATCTTTAAACAGATTTCTGAGAGTATCTGTTGCTTTTGGTGCTACTCACTCTGCTCTGGCCTTTTGCCGGTTAATTTACATCATCGTCGGCTACAGCGTGTGACCACATTCCCACTTGTTTGTTCCACAGCTTGACTTGTTATTTATCGACTTGCACCCATAGGAACTGTTCTGAATTAGAAGTCGGAGAACACATTTTGGGAATTAGAATACAATTCTTAGCCTTATATTTACACAGCATCAAAATCAATTTTCCACAGACTGTTGTATCTTTCAGGAGTGAAACTCTAGTATGACTCTCTATGAGAATGACAGTCAGGCAGTCCCTGGAACTCAATCTGTCCCGTAGCTGTATTCTTTTCCACATGTTTATAGATGTGGGAGTTTGTCCTTAGCATTTAAACATAAAGTGACAGTTTGGAGTCCTAACAGCTCTGGTGACTAGGTTCTCTAACATTCACTACCTGAAGGTCAGAAAGGTATTCACATGCAGACTGGTTATGATTTTGAGGGTTGACTCAAATATTAATATTACAGGTATATTATAACCTAAAACACTGCCATAAGGGTTATTTCAGCATTCTTAAAAAAGAAACTTGATTGTGCTAATTTTATGTAGAAAAGGTCAGAAATGTTATTTATAATTATGTGTTTTTCTTCTCTAAAATTACTTATGACTTTACTTCAATCATGAGTTTATATACAAAAACAAAGAACAGAAACCAGATTTTCTAAAAGCCAAGAGAAATGCTACTTTTAGAAATTAGGATGCATTATTAATAGGCCACTGTGTCTTCCAGTGCATACAATTACTTGCTGTCTATAGTAGAATTGAAGTAATTGATTAACATTACCCCACCACAAGGCAGTGGGGACAAGAGACACCCTGACGCCTTCTGATATTTGACCAACATTTCCAAGTGCTTAGCCTGGGCATCATCCGCTGCCTGAGCTTCCCTTCCCTCCAAATTGTTGTCGAAGATATTTCTGAAGGCTTTACATTTCTCTGATATATAATATGAGAACAACTTAAAAATAATAGGTGAATAGTGCTCCTCGGAGTCACAGCCCCCTTAGTGTTTCATTCATTAAACAATCTTATCTTACTTGATAACATGCTGCTCCAAACATATTAAATAAATGTCACCACTTTCCTTATGGACTGTTACTTCATATAAGACTGAATATTTAGTTTAATGGAACTGTAAAGTCTTTAGTGTAATTCTCAAAACAAACAAACAAACAAATCCAAACAAACAAATAAAGAAACAAAACAAAAAGGGGGAAGAAATGACAAGGAAGTCACGCCCATGACACCATAACAGTATGATGCCTAAACAAGGCCTGAACGATGCCAAAACCCATAGAGATGCTGCTGGGGAAGGAGCAACCTAACAGGGCCGCACCCTAGACAAGGAGCTATAGGCAACTAATGACTATGGAAAGAGGGAGAATTAATCTTCCTTAGGGATAGCCCCCTAACTGGTTACCCAATACAAAGTGGTTGATTATAAAATCATATACACATAAGCAAAACTAAATAGACTCAGAAGGCTTCATTTATGTACTTAGGCATACATATATGTCACAACAATAATCATAGAAAAAGAAACCATGAATTTGAGCAAGATCAAAAGGGTTGGAAGGAGGGCAGGGAAAGGGAAAATGATAAAGTTTTATTTTAATTAAAATAAATAAATAAACATGCCAAAAATGAAAAAATGCAAGCCAAAGTGGGAGATCTGTTTTTTCGCTTCACTTCTGTTTCCTAGAAATCATCCTTTTCCTCCCATTTTTTCTCTTACTGAAAATAGATTCTTTGTTCACATAATATACCCTGATTACAGCTTCTCCTCCCTCTACTCCTCCCAGTTCCTCCCCACCTCCTCTCTCCTCCGGATATACCACTTTTATGTCTCCCATTAGAAAATAACGAGCTTCTAAGAGCCTAACCAAACATGATGAAATAAAACAAGATGAAGCAAAAACCAACAGAAGAGCCCCAAGAACAGACTCAAGAGTCAGAGACCCATTTTATCTTTCTTAAAGTTTTCCCTTTTGTACTTGATTTACTTACTCACTTTGTACATTTTAGTGTTTTGTCTGTACCTATGTCTGCATAAGCCTGGTCAGAAGAAGTTGTGAGATTCCTTGGAACTGGCGATACAGACGGGTGTGAGCTACCACATGGATGCTGGGAACTGAACCCAGGTCCTCTGGAAGACAAGCCGGTGCTGTTAAGTGCTGACTCATCTCTGCAGTCCCCTGCTCTCATATCTTATTAAGCAATAAAAAGAGAGAACATGAGACTTGTTGCTTTCTGATTTTCCTGCGGCCTGCAGCTTCTGTTTTCTGATTCTCACTATGCATTTTATGAACATATTTCAGTGAATCACAGCAAAACAGCATGAATTAGGACCATGATTTTGTACATGCAAGGCAGCATTTGATCAGAAATCAAGCAGGTGAACAAAAATGTCAAGGAGAAACCTACTAGAAACAATTTCTTTAGCATTTTTACTGCTCAAAATAAAGTTGCATGATCCTAATAAGTCCCATGCAGTATTTGAAAATGAGCGTAAGAATGAGAAAATAATATCTATGAAATTAAATAGTTTAAGCCTTTGATTCATAAGCCCACAAAAATATGAATCTTAGCACAAGGCAAATTAAGGCAGGGCAGGCACTGGAGCTGACTAACAAAAGTGACTGATGGCGTTTCCTGTGTGCATATGACTCCACCTAGAACTATGATCGCCAGGCCAATGTGTGCAACATTACAGTGGAATCTTTATTCCACACGTGGCTGCGTGGTACACATGCAGAGAATATTAATGGAATTATTTGGGTACAAATTACATTGAATGATTCAAAGTAACAGCCAAGTCTTAAACATGTGACTGACTGTGAAATGGCCACAGGATATACTTGTAACTAGACTGCCCTACACTTAAACCAGAGGCAGAAGGTGAATGTCAAGGGAAGTCACCAAATTTGGGCTTAGGGTTGGTGAGGATAAGGTATCTTCTGTGAATCTTAGGCAATGCCTAAGATTCTTTATTTCTCACTTATCTTTACTTGAGATTGGGCTTTTTGCTTTTGTCCAGTGATTTTTTGAGTATGTGAGCTGTGTGAAGCCACTGGCATTTTAGTGAAAGGTAGTAACAGATTTCTTTTTATACTTTTGTGTTGATGGAGGCTGCTTGTTCATTCCCAGCTATTCAGACCCAAATTAACCACACAGAAACTATATTATTTGCAATAATGTTTGGTCAATAGCTTAAGTGTATCGCTAGCTAGCTGTTATATCTTAAATGAATCAGTTTCTATTAATCTGTGTATTGCCACGTGGTTGTGGCCTACAGGTAAGGTTCTGTATGGTATCTGTGTCCTGCGTCTGTCTCCTGCAGTAGCTTCATGGCTTCTCCTCGACTCTGCCTACTCTAACCTCCTCTATCAGCTTGGAATTCTTGCCTTGGCCTATTCTGCTAAACCATTGGCAGAAACAGCTTTATTCATTAACCAATAAAAGCAACACATAGACAGAAGGACATCCCACATCAAGCTTGAGTTTTCTCAGTGACAATAATTTGATAATCCTGTTTCTTCTGTTAATCTCCATCTTTAAGGCAGTCATGTAACATCTTGAAAATCCATATTAAGTTTAATCACAGCTGTAGCAAACAGCCTTTTCCCCCCAAACAGATCTGAAGGCATCTGATGATGAACTTGGGGGCTTCTAGAAGTTTTTATTGTGTCATTTTGAACTCATGTATGTCTTCTGATTTGTTTTTGTATTAGTGGTGCAAAATGAGGCATTTGATGATAATATTTTATTTCCCACTTTCCCCCAAGTTAGTACTCCAAGATATCTACAGGTTTATATTCCCACAGTTCAAAACAACCATCTCCAGTTCCTATAACAGCATCCAGCTGTTATTTACAGATCTGACATTTTTCACTTAACTCTCTGAATCAAATGAAAGAAAGGAATTTATTCAACCTCAAGTGAAAACGCAACAGTCTCCAATGACATAAGCAACAATGGAAAAAAAGACAGCAACCATCGTGGAAAAACGGATCTGTTAAAGGAAAGCAAAAAAGAGAGGGAGAACAATAAGGAGGAACATGTCACATTGTTTTAGAGTGGAGCTAGGGCACATGTCTTTTAAAGCAAGCCTTGTGACGGAATCATTGAATAACTGCCCTTTGCTGTCACACATAAGTGTACCTCCTCCCTGCTCAGTGAATCTCCTCCTGACCTAAATGTCTCCTTATCCCCAAGCTCTGCCTTTGTCTGACTTCTCATATTTGTTTCCAGTTGGAGGCCATCATTTGGTTCACCAGTGTGCTGGCTGCTCTATGTCAACTTCACACACAAACTAGTTATCTGAAAGGAGGGAACCTTAATTTATAAAATGCCTCCATAAGATTCAGCTGTAAGGCATTTTCTTAATTAGTTATTAGTGGGGGGGGTCCAGCCCATTTTGGGTGTTGCCACCCCTGGGCTAGTGGTCCTGGGTCTTGTAAGAAAGCAGCCTGAGCAAGCCATGAGGAGCAAGTCAGTAAGCAACACCCCTCCATGGCCTCTGCATTAGCTCCTGCTTCCTGGGTCCAGTCCTGCTTAAGTTCCTGTCCTGACTTTCTTTGATGATGAGCAATGATATGGAAGTGTATGTCAAATAAACCATATTCCCAAATATCGTTTATAAATGTTTGTTTAAATTTAAAGAGGGATATTATATAGAGATGGATTCTTTGCAGTGGTATGGATCTTGCTCTATTGATACAAATTTAAGGTCAATTTTGTTATATATATAT
>LOEQ01001289.1:0-10760 GCA_001685075.1 Bramus lutescens
GGGGAGGAGAGGAAAGAGAGAAGGAGTGAGGGAGAGAAGAGGGGAGGGGAAGGGAAGAGAGAGGAGGGGGGAAGCAAAGAGTTGCAAAATGACAGGAACATGTACATGTGAGCAAGTGGCCTGCAGGGGTGTCTGTCTACCAATTAACAATGGTGGCAATCATGAGAAACAGTTCATGCCAACTCATGCCAATTTTCACAGACAATGGCAAACCTAGACCCCCTGATGCCACCCTTGGATCTCTCAGAGTTTATGCTGCTGACTGGCCTCCAGTGCTCGGAGCAGTACTCAACAATCAGCCCCTGTCTGAGTCATCATTTCTAACATGCTAAGCGATTGTCTTTAATTCTTGCACCCACGGGGAGCTGTCTTCCACCAGCTGAGTAAATCCAAGGCAAGGCAAATGGCCAGGCCCGGCCTGCAGACTTGAGAAGAGGCCCCTCTGTTATTGGGAGCATTCCCTCTGGGACAACTCCACGGGCCTTGGGACTTAAGCTTTTAAGGGTCAGCATTCACCTAGTCAGGGCTGCAACTCTGCAGCGACAGCATGGTGGCTGAAGAATCAATGGCGTAACCTGAGTACACTGTGCCACTAAGGTGCCATAGGGGATGGCTCTGAACTCACTTTCTTCACCTAAGCATAAGAACACTGGGTCAAATCAGAGGAGAGTGGTAAGCAAAAAGAAGGTAACCCCCAAAAAAACCTCTACAACTCACCTCTGTGAGCCTTGTGGGGTCAGAGAAGAGAGCACAGCAGCAACAGGACACCTGAGGTCTTCACCTAGACACCTAGAGCTTTCCATCCCAGAATCTGGGAGGAGAATCCTAGTATAGCTGTTGAGAGGGATGGAGAATGGGAAAGCCACATGCCTTGGGCTGTCTCTACACAGGGAAGGCCTGGTGCTCTAGTGTGCCTCACAGAGAATGGGGCTAGTCTTTCTGAAATCACGGGTGGCTCCTTATTGCTTTAGCCCCATACAACAAAAGAGGACATCACATTCTGTGGATAATTAGAGACAAAAGTGGACCCTGTGCCTAGCACAACAGCCTTCCAGCGCCTGCCACTGGGACATGGGTGTGGTGTGCTTTTCCGTAAAAAGAGCCTCTCGGGTTGGCACCTGTTCCAAAACTACTCTCTTCACGTTTATGTGTGCTTCAACCTCATCTAACTTGCTCTATGACTGTCAAGCATTTAGTGGTGACAGCGGATTACTTCAGCCATTGTCACATGTCATTGCTTGGTAAGCAAGGGTAACACACCTTAAAATCAACTACCCCATGTTCCCAGTAAAGAGCTGATGCTCTTGCATAGTGAAAACTGAGGCACACTGAAGGGATATCAGCTATCTAAAATGACAGCTTAGGCAATGCAGTGCCAGGACTGGGCTGTGACTTTTCTTGCTCCAGGCTCTGTGGTGGGGAGAATGGCACAATGCAGGAAAAGCCATAGCTGCAAAGGGATGGAACCTGGTGAGAAAGCTAGACACTGAGGCTCTCATCCAGAGGCTTCCCTGGATCCCTGTCAACTGCCCTGTTGAGACAGAGTCTACCAGAGCAGAACACAAAAGGCCCACAGGCTCTTCAGCCCTCCCCCCAAAGGAGAGCTGCAATGAATAATCCCAAGTGTCTTCCAAATTCCGCCTGAGTTAGGACATTTATACCCCCAGTCAGAGTCAACTCATCAGAAGCACTAGACGAAAAGCAGAAAACTAAGGAAACAAAGCCCTGCAACTAGAAGGCAGATGCACACCTGCATGGTTAGGGCAGACATGCATCCGCAGAGGTGGGACTGAGGCACACCGGAAGGGTTAGGGCAGACTTGCATCTGCAAAGGTGGGATGATGCACACCAGCAGGGTTAGGGCAGATGAGAAGGCAGAGCTCTATATGAGAGTCATGAACTACTGCTCAGCTTGGACTTTCTCAGGTGAAGAAGGGCTCCTTGGGTCACTGGTAGAGGGCAGATTCAGGCATGAACATGAGGCAGACTTGGGATGAGGACGTACCTCAATAAGGCGAGTCGGCAAATGAAGGATGGTGGGAAGGTGGGGGAGGCCAGATCATGCCCCACCACACCCCAACAAGGGCCTGCTTACCCAGCTCTCTCCATATACCAGATACTGGGAAGCCATGAGGAGTCATGCTTCTGAAGAAGGACAAGAAAACTCTTGTCAGATCCTGGGGAACTGTAGCTGTCAAAAGAGCAAATTCAAACCACTTTACATAAACCAATACTTTAGACACAGATATTGATGAGATGTGAATCTGGAGAATGACAGCATTGCCCTTATGGTGGGATTAAGTGTGATTTAAAACTTACTTTTCCTTATCTTCTAAAAGGAATCTGTGCAAGGTCTGCAGAGATTAGGGGATGGCTGTCACAAGAAGAAAGGCAATGCCTTTCCAGGGTGGCTGGACAGGAGCTGCAGGGACAGTAGGCCACATTAAGATGAAAAGTGAGACCAGGGCTGAGCCTACAGGGATGGGATGAAAGAGAAAGGTTGGGGCAGACAAAGAAAAGCATGAGCATCAGCCTGAGCAAGCAAATCCCAGCACTATGCACACAGGAAGTTGGGAGAAAGTACTGGGAGGGGAAAAGGATTAAAACAACATTGTTCTGGAATAGCTCTGGGCGGACAGGCAGGGCCACAGATGAAAACACTGGGTCGGCACAGTGTGAAGTGGAAATGCTCACATAAATGTCACATATTATTATTGCCACCACCGCAGTTCCTAATCGAGTTAAGCATGGGCAATGACGCTTTCTCCAACTAGCACTTGGCGAGGCCATAGCTGTGTAGCTGCCACTAAGGCCCTTACACTCCAGTGCCAGACGAGACCTGGAGAGACAAGGTGAAAAACGTGACAGGGACACATAGAGGAAGAAGGGTCCACTTCTGGTGCTGGTTTGCACCTTTGGGGTTTGAAAACAAAAAAAGTCAAGCTTGTGAGAGATCGATTCAATGAGAAAAATCCTCTAGCGATCCAGCTTAATACTGAAAAGGCCATGCTGTTAAGATAGGAATAGCAAAGTCCCCAGTGATATGAAGTTGACAATTAGGAACAAGCAGTGGTTTCCTAACTTGAGACAAAAAGAAAAAGATGAAAAGGAAAAGCAGTAGCTTCCCCCTCCCTACTCTGACCTAATCTTTGGGGAGCTGAGCCATGCAGCACCTCCAGTCTTCCTGTCAACCCAGTGCTCCCTACAAGGAAACCCAGAGGGAAATCAGGCTGAGGGGGGGGGGTGTTAAAACAGCAGGCTTGTAAGTGAAAGGCCCTCACTGCAGAGAATTGCCCCAAGCCATCCTCTGAAGGCAGAAGGTGATGGCTGAATAAGGTATTGCAGGTTCCTGTGTCCCTGCCGTTGCCACCTCTCAGGAATGATCCTGTCCTTCAGTATCTCTAAGAGGGGCTGGGACACAAGAGAAAAATAAAATACTGTTTGGCACTCAGACAAGGGAGAAACAGAAACAGACACGGAGGCAGGTAGACACCAACTGACAAACAGGGACGCAGGCCCCCCAGGCGATTCCTCAATACTCTAACTATATTTTACGACACAACACTGACCTCAAGAATGGACAGAAGCCCAGCTGAGGCTATGGAGGACCCCAGGAGGGGTTTCTCCTTAGCTGGGAGGAGAGGCTGGAGATGCATATAGGGTAGGTGCTGGACTTGGGAAAGGAACTGGGAAAGATCATAGAGCCCAGAAGGAGGGGTCTGGAACGTTCCATGGTAAAAGGCAGGGACTGCCCAATCCTGAGTCTCCCTTTGCCCAATGCCCTGTTCCCAGGGTAGGTTCTGCTCTGCCTACCCAGCTCTACACTGGAGCAGCTGGTGTGAAGAGGATGTTCTCTGGCTGGTGTGCATCTTGCAGCCCTCTGTCCTGTTACCTCATCCCCTGGGCCCCCACAGTTTTGATGGGCACATACTGGCTCACACAGTGGCATTGGTCAGAACAGCCTGACTAGATCTAGGAGCAACTGAATACCCTGTGTTAGCCAAGGGCTTTAAACTCCTAAATCCTAGAGCTGAAAGAAAATATCCAAGTTCAAGACAGCAACCAAACTGCTCCCTCAGCCCAGGAGACCAGACTTGCTGAGGGGCGGGTCCAAGGGTTCCAGACATAACCACCTGACCCAACTTCCTTTGGGCCAGATGGAGTTGAAGAGTACATGGCATGGGACACAGAATAGTCTGTGGCTCCTGCACAGGGCTGACCTGCAGGACTAGCCTTTTCTGATGTTTCAAGAGAAGGGAAGCTGTGGGCCAGTGTGCTGGATCTGAAATCTCCTATACATTTTAAGTGACACCTTTTTCTTTTTTTCCCAGAGGCAAGCCAGATCTCTCTATGACCTGAACTGGGCCTTGCTCGTCACATGCTTAGGAGTCTCTGCTGAATCAGTTAGTTGGCATATCCTCCTTGATGCACCTCCCACACCCATGTGCCCCTATTAGGGACTCCCAGAATCAGCATCCAGGTATGGGAAACCTGGTTGCAGTTGCATCCGTTCCTAACACATCCCCTCTGCCATCACTGTGGATACCGACACAAATTACTGGACAGAGAAACCAGGGAAGAAACAAAAGTTTATTTTAATTGCAAAGGGCTTTTTTCCTATGTTCTCTTCCAACCAATATTATCATCTTCATCATCTTCATTTTCAATTTCATACTGTGAAAGTCTCAGAGTGCCAGATGGAAGGAAATGAAACACCATAATGATATGGGGAGAGACTTAAAAATTAAAAAGAGAATGAATCAGCACCCAGCTAGAGCATACCTGCTCCCCATGCAAAGAGGAAGGACCCAGCTGGAGGACCACAGATGTTGGCAGCGTCTCAGGACAGGGCCAAAGACCAGCCAGGCCAGTGGCANGCTCTATGGTTACTCAGAGAGTCTTCTCCAAGAAGCCATGACCGGGGAGATAATGCAGCTCCTGGGTAGATGCACCTCTCCACCCCCATCCATAGGAACTTTGGGATGAGGGCCCTTGTATTCTCCTACTACATAGCAGGTTGGGGCTGAGAGTCCTGGGCTGCCTCAGAGCAGGGCTGTGGACTGATCTAAACTAGCTCTCCACTCCTCTTGCAGAGTGGCTGGGTCAAGGTAAAGGAGATTTCAAAAAAGGTCAAAGGCTGTGGCTGTCACCACACACAGACACACATACGCCAAGTTTGCAGTCTGGGTACCCAATACAGCCAGTACAGGCTATGGGGAGAGTGTCTCTCTACTCCAGAGTGACAATGGGGAGAAGAATAGCCAGCCTGGCAAGGGGGCAGTAAGTACTCTCAGTCCACAAGGTGAGAGTCAACATCTGAGTTTGTCCCCTGGCCTCCACAAAAGTACCGTAGTACACAGGCACTGACATAAGACCATATACATATCATGTGCATGTATGTATGCAAGTATGTAAATAGAGGCATACAGGAAAAAATGTATTAGATTTAGATAAATATTTTAAATGTTAATAAACTCAATACTCTCATTAAAACACAGATGCTGCTGTAACAGATAGAAATGCAAAATTCAACTATATGCCATTGAAATTTTAAGGGCTCAATTTAAACATGAAGAGTTTAAGTATATTAACTTGGTGACTCACACTTGTGATCCCTAGCACTCAGGAGGTTGAGATAGGAGGATAGCAAGATCAAGGCCAAGAAGGTAAAATTCTGTCCCCCAAAACAGAGACAGAAATGAAAGGGAGAAAAATCTTAGAGAAGTCTGGAAAAAAAAAACTGATGAGCGGTATCCTTGGAAATGACTATATACCTACACTGGAACAGTTACATCAACAGCATAAAGTGGACCCTGAGATCAAGAGCAACAACAGTAGAAAGCATGATTTACAGCAAGACTCCATAATCTTGAACATGCGGGGATGAGAGAACAGAATATAGCAAGCAAAAATATTGCTTGCCATTAAAGGGAGTCACACACAGCCCCACATCATGGCTGGAGATTTCTGGATCCCCACCCCCTGAACAACTAGACAAAACAAAACCAAAGATCAATAAATATGGGAGCTGAATAGCATCGCCAACTGCGGGACTGGTGGGCAGAGCCTTACAGCAAGCTGCTTCAGCATCAGTCCCTTTCCAGGCCAGGACCAGGCATCACGGGGTGCTTGGCCCTAAAGTACAATCTCAGGACAGGCAAGGAAGGCAGGGAACAATGTGGGGTAAGCTTTGAATTACATTTGGTGACACTAAGAACAGGATTTTTAGGAAGGAACACTGATGTTTACCCATCTCTTTGTAACGCATGAACACAAACAGATGGCTTCAGAGATGGACAAGAAGATGCGCACAGGCCATAGATAAACTACAGCAAACTAGAAAAGTTAGATTTAACTTTGGTGTATAATTGCTTAATTAGAAGTTGAAATCATTTTCTTAAGTGAGAGAATTCTGAGAGTTCTTAAGACTCTACTGAGCATGGAAATCTTCAAAAGGGGGAGACAGCTGGGTGGCATTTTCCAAATATTTGCTCCAGTTTTACTGAATCTCCTCAGAAGGATTCCTTTGCCACTGTGGGCTTTAGTCTTGTCATCCATGAAGCAAGCTAATGATCACACATGTGTGAAGGATTCCTTGGTAATTCCATGTGGATGGGTGTCTGTAGGCACTTGAACATTCCTAATGACTGTCCCCTTGGCCCTGAGTCCAGCAGGGATACACTGGGAGCTCAACTTCTTCATTATTTCTTAAAAAGTGATGTCTAGAGAGAATAAAGATGGGGTAGCAAGGAAAGCAAATAAGGCATCCCAGTACCTCCAAAGGCAGATGATCAAAGACTTGATCCAGAACTGATGGTTTCACATGTAAAACGCCAGGTTTAGAGCTGGGCTCAGCAGAAGATGGTGCTTGCTGCCAACCCTGACAACCTGAGTTCCATCCCTGCACCCCATGGTGGGAAGACAGAACCAGCTCCCACAAGTTATACTCTGACCCCTCTGCATGCACTGAATGGCACATGAACCCCCTGCCAATAACTACATGCAAAAAGAAACAAAACTAAATAAATAAAGGAAGGGCCTAGTCAGAAAGAGAAGGATTTCTATACCTTCACAAGGGAGGAAATGATTTAGTAGTTCAAGTTCAGGGCTTCTAGAAGATTTGAAGAGAAGTCAGGCACCTGGTGTTTTGTGGTGAAACGGGGCTATAGTTATGGAAATCATAGTACATGGAGAACGTCAGCATGAACCACACACCTCCATTTGCAGAGGATGTTCTAAGGCTGCAGGCGGAAGTAAGGGGCTCTCATTGTGTTCACAAGGCGCCAGGCTCTGTTCCAACACTAGACAACCTTGAAAAGGGGGAAGAAGCTGAGGATAGGGCAAACTCGTAAGACAAAGGAGGGGGTATGCACACACACACGCGTGTGCATTGCCTCTCATTTTAATGTTTTCCTTTGTCCTTCTTGAAAACGGAGTAAAGATCATTATATCCTTTCAATCCTTTATAATCAAAACATAACATAGGAGGAGGTACTAAGACAAAGATAAGTATAGGTGCTTGAGTTAAACAAACTGGAACTCCACTTGAGTTCTGTCCATAGTAGCTTGTGGGGTGTTAATGGCTATGAGCCTCGGTCTCTCAGCATGCATGCCTGTGTGAAAACACCAAGAAAGCCAGTGTGGCTCAACTAGGTTTTCCAGGGAACTCCAATGCCACTCCCCTGCTTCTCTCATGGCCAGCAGTCCGCCCGTTAAGAACCTGCTTCTCCCCATTTCCAAGTCCACCATCCCAGACTCCCTGGCCATGGGGTACAGCTTCAGGCCAGGACCAACATATGAGGCCCTGTTCTTTGCCCTTCCTGATATGAAGAGGAAGGGACTTGCCAATTAGGCCTGATTACCATGGTATTAAAAGGGCAATACTAAATTCATTAAAACTCAAATGGCTAGTAATATTGATCAAGGAAAGAAAAGAAGGAAAGTGCAGATTCTAATATTAAACCTGATTTCCTTATAACACCAAGACAGAGACAAGGGCAAGGAATATTAGGAACACATTTTTATCAATGAACCTTTCTTTTAAATTAAAAAATTTTTAATTTTACATACTAGCCCCAGTTCCCCCTCCCTCCCCTTCTCCCACTCCCCCCTCAACATCCCCCTCCAACTACTCCTCAGAGGAGGTAAGGACTCATTGGGAAGTCAACAAAATCTGGTATACCAAGTTGAAGCAGGACCAAGCCCCACCCCTCTCCTTCCCAAGGCTGAACAAGGTATCCCACCATAGGGAATGGGTTCCAAAAAGCCAGTTCATGCACCCAGGATAAGTTCTGGTCCCACTGCCAGCTCCCCCACCACCACAAACAGATCAAGCCACAAAACTGTCATCCACATTCAGCTCTGTCCCATGCAGGATCTCCAGCTGTCAGTCCAGAGTCCATGAGCTCCCAATAGTGCGGGCCAGCTGTGTCTGTGGTTTTCCCAATCATGATCTTGTTTGTATGTTCCCTCCTCCCTCTCTTCAACTTAGCTCCAGTAGTTCAGCCCAGTGTTTGGTTCTGGATCTCTGGATCTGCTTCCATCAGCTACTGGCTGTATTGCCAATGAACTTTTAAACCTTAGATGAAATTGACAGATTCCCAAGTGGGGGAATATAAATCCCCAAAGTTGACTCAAAAAGGGATTTTAAAAGTTAAACATGAAATTATCATATAGCACAACAATTTCATTCCTAGCTACATACCCAGGAGAAATAAAGACATCTATCCAAGGCCCATGTGTGAACACTCACAGCAACGTCATCCACAACAGACCAAAGGGGTCCACAAATTCACTGTCCATCAGCTGATACATTGGCAGGTGAAGCAGGCCATAGGCACACAGTGGAACGTGAGCCAGTAATTATAAGGATAGAAAAGCTGACAGGTGCCACAACACAAGACACCCCAAAGCCAATGTGCCTGGGAAAGAGGCTGGCCACAAAGCACCATGCATCAATTGAGCCCATTTGTCAGGGGCGTCCAGAGAGAGCAAATCCATAGTGACTAAATGTAGATCAATGACTGCCTAGGGCTGGAAGTCGATTGGGAGAGAGGGGAGAGATCACTAAACAGGGCTTTTTAGGGAGGGGGAGTGAAACTCAAGGCTTAAAGCCTTTCTCTGAATACACTGGAACCAATGAGTTGTGCCTTGTAAATGGTGTGCAGTATAACATACCAAATGTGTCCTGACGGAGTAACCCACTATTTAAAAGAAGAAGAGATAGCTATTGATCGACTATCCATCTGTTACAATTAATCATTGCCTTCAACAGACATCCAGCATACAGCCACACGCCTCCCAATGGTCCATGAGGTCACTCGAGAAAGGGGGAGATAGAGTCAGCAAGAATTTACTCCACCATGACAGAGAGCACCAAGTCCAGCAAAAACACAAGAACAGCTAAAATATGGGTGGCAGAGGAGCCCCATGAACTCCCCTGAAGGTTCTGGCTGGCTCTATTTGACAACAGAGACTTTTGTCATCAAATACTACTGTTACAGTGAAAACTCGAACACACTTGGAAACTTATCCTCCATGAAGAATGGCATTTTAGGATTAGCATGTGAAGCTGAAGCTGAATCTGCTGGCAGTAAAACTATCAACTTCATCTCTGCCGATGGACATTGGCAAGGGGGCTGTGGGGGTTTGAATATGAATGGATGCCTATTCACAGAGGTTCACAGAGTTAAATGCTTGGTCATTAGGGAGTGGCACTACTTGACAGGGATTAGGAGATGTGACTTTGTTGAAGTAGGTGTGGCCTTGTTGGAGGAAATGTGTCATGGGGGATGGGCTTTGGAGTTTCAGATGCTCAAACCAGGCTTAGTGTCTCTCTTCCTGCTGCCTCCCTGCTGGATCCAGATGCAGAATTCTCAGCTACCTCTCCAACATCATGTCTGCCTGTGTACCACCATGCTTCCCACCATGATGACAATGGACTAAACCTTTGAAATTGTAAGTCAGCCCCAACTATATATTTTCCTTTATAAGAGTTGCTATGGTCCATGATGTCTCTTCACAGCAACAGAACACCGACGAACACATTGGCACTGCTGGTCTCATGACCTAGGGAGCTAAGGCTGCAATCAAAGTCTACTGAGCAGACTTGATTTCCCAAGAAGAGAGCCATCAGGGGGCTGAAGCCTAATTTTCAACAGAGTAAGTGTTTAATCCAGTTTTTGTGACGCAAGCAGGCATAGTATTGATGGCTTTTGAAAGGCTGGAAACATAAGTGACAATTAACACAAGTCAAAAGAATCTAAGGAGGTTACAGATATGCCCCATGTCTGTTCCAATGCACCATCTCATCATGGTACACAAACCGTCAGCCTACAGAGCACAGGTACATGAATTAGCATGCCATGCTCCCTTCACACCCGGGAGGCAGCCAGACCAAGAGGGGCATATCCTCACTGCCATGTGTTCACCTGAGGTCTGCCACCAGGGATATCACCTCTCTGTATTCAACTTCATCTTAAGAATTGGAAGGATGGTCTTCACTCCTCACAGAATAAGACAGAGAAGACATGCACAAAAAGAGGCAAGCTCCCTAGTAAGCAGTGAAGTCAACTCAGCCCTTGTGGCTCTGCCTCCATTACAAGAACGGTAAACTATGTCCCAGTGACTAGTGCATAAGCGAGCCCAGGGGAGAGTACCCATTTTCTCTCATCATTTCAGCTTCCTGAACGATGAAAAAAATAACTCAAAGATGATGTAGGAGGGTCATCTGTCTATGTGTTACTTTCATTGGTTAATAA
>LOEQ01001289.1:14510-26678 GCA_001685075.1 Bramus lutescens
AGAGCTAATGCTGAGCTTCGAGAGGCAGTTTCCAAAGATTTCTCCAGTGGACAGCATGCCACCTTCAATGCTCTGGCATGGGAGTTATTCCTGTTTTCAGATAGATGTAAGCAAACAGATGAGGTGTGTTTCAGAGAGAAGACAAACTCTGGAGTCAGTCAGAGGTGGGGGTCAACAGGAGACCTACTTCAGAGAGACTACCGGGACCCAGTAGGTCTCAGGAACAGAACGAGGCAACAGGGCCAGTTCCAGAGGACTGCCTAGGACAGCACCAGGCATCAGGGGCACGAACCTTAGGGGTAACGTTAAGCAGAAGAACAGAAGCAGAGGTGCACTGCAGGCTGTTCTGCAGGAACCAGGAGCAGAGAGAAGCGAGGTGGAATGCTCATCAGATGATGCAGGTTGTGTACAGACAGCCTGTAATTTCGGCACTGGGAGGCTGAGATAGGAGACTCCCAGAGTTCTAGGCCAGCCTGAGGTACACTACGAAACCTTACCTCAAAAAAGTGAGTAAGAGCCAATGACAAGAGAAACCCCATACAAGATCCTGTCCTATGGAGCTGGTTACAGACACCCTTAACCTTGCTATGTATGGATAGCTGAGGAGGGCTCAGCACTGAGCAGATGTGAGTGAGTGAAGACTCAGACACAGGATGGCCAGTACGGGGGTAAGCAGCAGTCTTCCTCTGACAAGCTTCTCTCCACAGATCTGGCTTCACTCCAGGACCCACAATGAGAATTCTGCAACCCTCACATCCAAAGGACCCAAGCAGAGGACTAGCTGCCCAATGGGTGCCCCTGGAGCCCAGACAACACTGAAGTTGCCTTGGTCGGTGGTGAAAACCAAATTGAAATGGGCAATCGTTAGGTTCAAATCTATCACAAAGCCAGCAAACCAAACACACCAGACCATGACGGTAGGTAAAGGACTGTGGTGGTGCTTTGAAAATTAAACACAGCCTGGTAACACAACGCAAGTTGTGTCTGTGTCAAGTCATAAAGCCTTCGGTGTAGTACACACAAAAGAAAACACCTAACACCAAAAGAAACATTTACCCATGAAACCTCGCCCCCATGGCTGCAGTTTTACATACGTCCAGTCACATGCATAGGCACATCCGTTATTCATGTTAGCTCATTTTTTATGAGGCTGGTATCTTATTCCAAATGCCATTTTGTGTACTGCCTATTCCATGTATTAAGCTGTGAGCATTATGTTCAAAGGTGAGGCTGAGGCTGGATCTTGACATGGGTGCTCCCGTTAGCCTGATTCTAAGAAACAAGCAGCAGTTCTGTCAGCCTCTGCGGCAATGGCTGTCAGCCTTCTTGATGCTATGGCCCTTTAATACAAGTCCCCATGTTGTGGTGACCCCAGCCACAAAAATTGTTTTTTGTTGTTACTTCATAACTAATTTTATGGTGACATTTTATTTATGTTTTAATAAAGTTTGCCTGAATATCAAAGGTCAAAGCTAAGCCACTACAGGTCAGTGGTGGCACACACCTTAATCCCAGGATTTGGGAGACAGAGGCAGATGGATCTTTGTGAGTTCAAGGCCACCCTGGGCTACACAAGATCAATGCAGAAACAAATCCAGGTAGTGGTGGCTCACACCTTTAATCCCAGCACTAGAGGGAATATAAAATGAGAGGAGAGAGAGGCTTAGTCTGCTTACTCTGTGCTCGCCCAGCCTTGGTAGAGGGGCTTGGCTGTTTTGCTTTTCTGGTTTTCAGTTTGAACCCCAATATCTGTCTCTGGGTTTTTATTATTCATGCTGCATAATTTTGCTACTGCTATAAACCATAATGTAAATACCTGATATGTGACCCCCCTCAAAGGGGTCACAACCCACAGGTTGAAAACCACTGCTCTGTGGGAATGCGTGTGACACCTACTGTTGGGGTGTGAGGGGATTGAGGCAGCGGTGGAACAGAAGGTCTGCTACAATGCCCAGAACTCAGGACACACGGCTCAACGTTACCAATTCTTTAAAAGCACAATTTCTTGAAAGGTGTCAACTATACAAATGTACCACAATTTACTAATCATGCCCCATTGTCAGACAATTTAGGTGTTTGTGTGTTAGGAATAATATGGAGACAAGCATCCCAGTCTCCAGGACTTGATCTGAGGTTTTAAATATTTTCATGAGGACTGAGTCCCAGGAGGGAATTGGTCTCTAGTGCCAAGCCTTCAAGGCTATGTGCTGGATGTAGCTAGGTGGCCTTGTGGTGAGTGAAGAAGGTATGTTTATCCACACAGAGACTAGGCATTAATGTTGAGCATTGAAAGGGAAGGGGCTGAGGTGACCGGAGGCTCTGGGGAGAATGCATTGCCTCTCCCTCAGTTAAAGGAGGCATGCATCCTCTCCTAGTCTTCTGGACATTCATGGGTCACATCTACCTAGAGACAAAGACGTAGAAGGAAAGGAATGAGCCCTAAACAATGTCCCCAAAGCTGCCTTCATTTGGCTCTGTGCCCAGTCACAGAGAGCAGACAGTAGGTCCAGGAGCTATGAAGCTGCTACGAGGTAGGGGTGTGAGCAGAGGGCAGAGTAGTTATCCATGCTTGGAAGAAGAGAGCATCAAGTTGAGTGAGAGCAGGAGGCCAGCACAGACATCTGAGCAGTGTTTGAGCAGGACAGAGCCCTCCCTGATGTCTCCAGGTACTCCCTGGTGCATCTCACACCCTCTGCCTCTTAGTCATTGCTATTTAAAAAAAAAATGACTACCAGCTTAATAACTTAAAAGCATGTATACATATCATCTTATTGCCCCAGAGGTCTGCAAAGGAGCCAAAAAAGATGGTGGTTTTTTTCTGTACACTCTTGGGCAAAGACTTGCTTTCTTAGTTCTGCAGCTTCTAGAAGCCATCCATATTTTTGGGCTGACGGTCCAATCACCATGCTTCTTTACACCTGTCTCTCCATGTCCACACTATGTCCTCTCTTCCCCTTATGAGGGCCCCTGTGGTCAGTTTGGGCACACCTGGATAATCTAGGGTTTCCACTGCATCTCAGCCTCCTTCATTTGATACACCTGCAAAATCCACTCCGTCACAGAAAGAGCATAGCCAAAGGCTCTGAGATGACAGTGTGTGCATCTAGGAAGTCGGTAGAGTTATTGTGCCTCCCACACTTGTTAGCCATTTGCCCTGACATCTGGAACTAAGGAAAGAGAAAAGAAGGCACACATACATGACTGACAAGAACATGAGGGAAGAGTGACAAGGGAGGTGTCAGACATGGAGGACATAGAAGAAGACACCATCTCTGGAGCCCAGTAAAGTCCTCAGTGGGGAGGCTATCTGGAGTAGAGCAGAGAAGTTTTCAGGACAGGCAGATGCAGTCAGTACACTATACATACATGGTACATGGGACCAGTTCACACCTGACTACCACGGCATTACAGGAACCTGGTTTATAACCCTTCTGTCTCTGTCTCTGTCTCTCTCTCTCCCTCTCCCCTCCCACACACAGGTATGGGGGAGTACAGAAAGAGGGACAGAGAAACCTCAGAGAGAAACGCAGGACTAAAAGAGAGCACGCACCTTGGAGAAGACACAATAGTCCTGATTGAGGAATCCCCAAGCCATGTTGCCGTCAGCTCTTCCATCTTCCTCGAGGTCCTCATGTAGAAACAGCTCAGATTCTCTGTGATTGTGGGCTCCCTTAGTTTAGTGGACATCGGGGGCACATTTGAGGAACTTGCTAAAATTGTAGAGAACTGAATCTCCAAAAGGATGCATGGATGGTTTCTTAAGAAATGAAATCAAGCCAGAATAGGCACAACTGTATAACCTGCTGCACTCAGTAAACTTGAGGAGAAGCAATTTTTGATGTAGGGTACATTTTTAATTTCCTTAAAATACTAAACATTTCTATCAAGGGCCTCTGGCCCCACTTATTAATGCATGCTCTTGAGAAGATCAGTCAATGCAGGCAGGAAAGGAATTGCTGTGCAAAAGATGAACCAAACTGTAGTTCATTTATCCCATAGAAAATGCTGACACAGACTCCGCAGGGCAGGGGATGTGCCAAGCTGTCCCTGGCTCCCTGGCTGTGTCAACACTTCATCATCCAGGCAGCTGTAACCCTCCATTATCCTGGCCTGAGTTAATCCTCTAGCCCAGGAACTACTTCTAGCTACCAGGAGAAAAGCATGGCTCCTTCAGGGGCAGACCTGAGATCCTAGCTTCAGTGTCATGCATGTTCAGACATGATTATTGTTCAATAGGGAGAGTAGTCACAACCTATGTACATTCTAGAATGTGCATTAATGGCCGGGTTCTCCTCTACATTAGCTCCCCACACTCAGAGCCCTTGAAAACTTGTCTTAGTGCAGGTAGATTCCCAAGGACCTAGCAGTTCCATGGCTTCCAGCCACTCTACTGGCACCCTCTGCACAGATTCCACCTGCATGCCTCTCTCGGGTAGGGTAGAAGGAATCTCAGGGCACAGAGCTGAAGAACTGTAGCTGACAAGTGGCCCTGAGATGCCACGGAGCAGAAAGAGCTGGACCAAGAACAAAGAAAGGTTTGCAAGGCAAAGGCTTCACCCCTGGTCCTCAGGAGCTGACACAGTTCACTAACCTCTCCCCCATCAGACTGTCCATTAGCATTCATCAGCCATGGACCCTGCTTCCCTGCTCCAGAGGCCTCCCAAACACTGAGCGCAAACACAAACAACACAATTACCTTTTAGTCACAGAGAGCAAGCTGTGCACTGCATGGGGAACAGGCTTGCAAGGGATGGCTAATGGGAGATAAAATAATATCCTTTAGTATAATCGCTGTTGCATAGCAAAGAAGCAAAGCAGGCTGATGCCTCGGAGCCTGTGCGGCATACACTGCCATGTGCTTTGGAAGAGGGAGAGCCATGGGACCTGTTAGCTTTGAAGGAATGTCCCCATTCTACAGTGAATGATTCCACACAGTCAAGAAGAGCATTCTGGCCAAGAGTGTCAAATACCTCCTCCTAGCCACTGCTCAGAGGTGAGGACTCAAGGACATAAAGAAGGAACCTGACTTGATCACCTCTCCTAGAGCAGTGGTTCTCAGCCTTCCTGATGCTGTGACCCTTTAATACAGTCCCCCATGTTGTGGTGGCCTCACAACTGAAAAATTACTTTGTTGCTACTTCATAACTGTAATTTTGCTACTGTTATTGAATTGTAATGTAAATACCTGATATGTAGGATAACTGATTGAGATATACACAGGTTAAGAACCACAGTCCTGGAGAGTAGCTGGACACAGGCATTGCCATATTTCATAACCACAGAAAAGAGACTACATGCCACATGGTCTACATTAAATGCTAGCTGGCCAGGTTTCTGGGGCATCATAGTGGGAAGCACGGGGTGCCTCTAGTGCCCTAACACCTCAGTCTGACAGGAAGAGGGATGTTACCCAGATACCCGAGCACCCTTTACCTTTCCAATGAGGCCTGTTCTGTTCCCATTAGACACATTTGTTTCAGCAATAGTGAAGGATTGNCCAGCAATGACTCTCAAAGAACAGCCTATTGTGCATGGCTGTTTGGCTTTTACTTTCTCAGCCTGTCTTTCTGGGTGGCAGAGAGAGCAGGCCTAGCATAGGTTGGGTGTCTAAAATGTCAGTCCATTTCTGGTTCTGTGATGTACCTTCTTGAGAGCAGACTGAGCTGTTTTTCTGTACTAGCTATGGCCGGAGGAGTCTACATGCTCAATAAAAATCTCATTAAGTGTCAAGCATCCTGCTTCCCCTGCCAAGCAGCAGTGTGCGTGCTCACATGTTACAACCAGTGTCCAAGGGTAGTTGTGTGTGATTTTCACAGCTCTACATGTGACACACTACTTAGCATACAATAATTGCTCTATTAAAGTCTCCCGACAGAAAGCAAGCACCACGGAGAAGAGTACACGGAGTGACATGGGAAAGGAAAAAACGCGCATCCTTAAAGAAGGCAGAAAAATTAACCCTGGAGACCAGGCTATAAGAAAAGGTAGAAGGCATGAGAGCCCCTACCATTCAGGGTCCCTTTGTTAAGAGTAACCACCTTTGCTCCTGACTGTTTTAACCAGCTGACGGAACCTGGTTGTTTCAGAAACCACTCCAGGCAGCTTGCTCAGGAACCCACATGGTCCTCCCTTTCCCATCTTCCTCTACTTTGGAGCTTGCCTGTCTCACAAGGAGCATGGGCAAAGAATGAAATCAAAACACAACAGAAGCCAAGTGTACTGGACATGGAACCGCATGAGAAACCAGTGTCGCTGTAAGTCAGTGAGGCCCCTGAGCTATCTGTTCCTCCAAAACGCCCTTCCCTGAATTAATGATACAGACTGGTGTTCCTTTCCATTCTACTCCCTTCCTACTGTACTGGGCACCAGGCTAAGGCACCAGCAAAGATGCAGAACACGGGATCCCTATCAAAAGCATAAGGATAGTCAGAGGCCTAAATCAAGATGAGGACAATGGGCTCCTGCCAAAGGCAGCTCTCAAGAACACATGAATACTCATAACACTGAAAAATCCCATATGACCTCTGCAGGAGGCCCAGGTAGGGTGCCACAAGAACACATGTCACAGGGAAGTAAGAATTTGAAGGCCCCTAAAGGATCAGAAGGGAGGTGGGTAGGTCTGAGTAGGGAACTCCAGGGAGAAATATCACCCTCCCCCAACACTATAGTATCACACTGCATCACGCAGCATCGTTTCATTTTTCTCCTTCGCTATAGAACACTAACTAGAAACAGTGGGGAGAAAGAGGTGAACAATGTACATGTTGGCTTTGCCTTTTATACACACAGTGTATGCTCTCTTTAAATGTGATACCAAGACATCTGCAGACTTTGCCACACGGCTGCCTGCTCATCTTCTCAAGATGAGTCTGCCAATCTCTAACAATCCCTAAATGCAGGCATGTACAGGGTAGGGTGTACACACAAACGCTGGTCTTCCTTGGAATTCAAGTAGCCCTGAAATCAAGCAGGTCAAGGGCAGGAGGACAGCAGGACTCTACAGACATTTGCTAAATAACATGGACATCCAGTCACCTATGCTTCGAGCAGACATGACCAAACCTCATCATGGGGTTCCCTTTCTCTTCTTCAGAATTGCCAACACGGGGGCATGCTCTAAGACAGACCCAAGGCAGGAAGTAACTACTGCTCATGGATGAGCTCCCAAACTTCTAAACAGGCTCTGTGTTAGATGTGGAATACCTACCCCATCAGCCCCGCAAGATGTGTGCTGCTGCATCCCCACACTTCACAGGTAGCACAGGTATTCAGGAGGTCAGAGCACAATGTGCACAGCGGGAAGAGGACCACAGTCAGTGCTCAGGAGCTCTGGGCTCATCGCTCCTTCTGTGAGTCTTAAACAGAGATTATATCAGCAGCAGTGCTGCAGTGGCGCAAACCATGAGCCAGGAAGAGGGACATTTCAGTGTGTATGTGCACATGTGGTGTGTATAAGTACACCTGCTTACCCCTGAACACATGTGCACAGCACATGCCCAATATAGCTACTGGCAGAGTGGAGACATTTCATTTATGTTCCAAAAGTCTCCAAGAAGTTTCATCAACTCAGAAGACGTATTAGCCATTGGAACCCGCCCAAGACGGAAGCAGTAAAGCCAGCCACGTGAGAGGCGAGCTTATTTTGGCTTCGAGCTTGATGTTCTCAGTGCCTGCCAGCATTGGAGCAGGCCCGCCCCACAGATTTCTGTACTGGCCACCTGCTGATTCCTTGGTACTCAGTACTTGGTACTAGGCCCAGGTTGGCCTGAGGCCTGCTCTACTGCTCAGCAACTCGGCTCAGGAAGGCAGAGAGGTGTCTAGTAAGTGACATCCCACTTAGCACGTGGGCTCCTTTCCTGGTGACTGCAGTTCCCAGGCTCATGGGTGGGTATGACCGACTCGGATCCACTGTATTCTCAATAGCTATATACCCAGTGCCTAGCACAGGGCCTGGCTCCTGGTGGGACCCTGATTCACAAGTGAGCAAGTTCAACAGGACTCTCTGCAGGAGTGAATCAGTAGATTAAACACAGACCTGCGGTGCCAATGGGACCCACACTTCATCTCACTGAGCCTCAGTTCCTCAGGAGTCGACAGGGGTATTGTAAAAAGGATCATGGAAGAGGAAGGATGCATCTGAAGGCTTCCGATAACACTAACAAGCTATAAAATGTGGATGTACCAAGTACCAAGGAGTCAGCAAGTGGCCAGTACAGAAAGTTGTGGAGCGGGCCTGCTTCCACACTGGCAGGCACTGAGCACCAAGTCTGGAAGCCAAAATAACCTCGTCTCACACGTGGCTGGCTTCACTGCTCCTATCTTGGGCAGGTTCTAGTGGCTAATAGGTCTTCTGAGTTGATGCAACTTCTTGGAGACCTTCGGAACTAACACAACGTAAACAACTCCATTATGTCAGCCTCATTTCGCTCTGGTTCTGTCACCAACAGTTCCAATAGGCAAGCACTTTGCTCTGTGATGCCGCCTTGTTAGCCAACTTCCCAGCCAGTTTGCAACTGTGAAGTATTTCTTTCATTATGTGAAAAATGTTGTGTAAGCCACCAGCCAAGGACACACAAAGCAGTTTTTCGGGGCCATAAACAGCCTGCTGACAAACCCCAGGATGTCTCCCCAGGAGACAAGTTCCCCAGAGAACCAGGCAGAGGCTGGCTTCTGCCAGTGGACACAGGCAAGCTCCTGACTAGTACTAGCAAGTGCGGGTTCAGACCATTCCAACTGTAAGATTCCATCAGCATCTGTCCTCCCTTTCTTCCGTCTCCTGTAGACTACAGAATTTGAGATCCATTCCTGGTCTGAAGGGCAATCGGCATGATGAGAAAAAAAGATGCCCAGGTCTACATGCCACTGCCACCCATGTAGCTCGAAAGTGGGGTAAGCCCACAACTCCACACCAGGAACTGTGCTGCACAGCACACTGCTTTCTAATGGCTTTGCCCAAACTTGACAGGAGCCCATGACACCTGTGAGCATGCAGATCCCACTCTCAGAGGGTGTCCCTGGTCTGCAGGATACATAGGCTGTCTGCTGCAAACCAAAAAAACGCATCTGTGTGAACAAAAGTGCCCTTTCCTCCAAGCCCCACACGCCCCGACATGGCAGCTGAACAAGATGATGGTGAGGATGCTGCTGGCCATGTAACTTACTCAGGACACAACCTGTGTGAGCACACACCATAGACTGGGCTATGTCTCAGCCCAGTGCAACCGAAGCTACTAATATCGTACGGAAGAAAGCTGTGTGAAGCAAAAACAGAAACAGACGTGTCCAGGATGCTGACACCTTCCAAGGATGAGCCCAGAACATAAATAACAAAGATAACACCACACCAGGGCTGCATTCCCTTTTTGCTAAGTTATCTGCAGGTAAAATGTCACATGCTCCCCTTGAAGAGCTCCTGCCAAGTTTGATTTGGTTTCACACATCAGACAGGAACAAGGGATAAGGGTCTGGGATCCAGGGAGAAGGAAAGACCCTCGAGAAGGAACAGAGTTCATCAGAACCGAGCTAGATCCACAGTTGCCAGCCACACCTGGTCCAAGCCCCTGCAGCTAGAGAATGGACAGTGTCCCTAGAAGGAGGGGCTGGAATAGTCAAGTCTCCCTTGACTGCCTGGAGATGCTATGTCTGTGAGTGATTCCTGCAGGTGCATGGCTCACATGGGCCTCGTCCTCAGGCAAGATCCTTCCCATGCTTTTCTGTCTTCACCAATTGTGGTGGTTTGAAAGAAAATGGCCCCCAAAGGGAGTAACACTATTAAGAGGTGTGGCCTCGTTGGAGGAAGTGTGTCACTGTGGGGGCAGCCTTTGAGGTCTCTTTTCTCAACCTTCACTCGGTGTGACAGCCAGTTAACTTCCTGTTGCCTCTGAGTCAAGATGTACACCTCTACCCAGAACTACATCTTGCAGGCTGCCATGCTCCCTCCCCATCACCATGCTTCCCGCCATGATGATAATGGACTGGGCCTCTGGCACTATAAGCGAGCCATCCCCATTAAATGTTTTCTTTATAAGAATTGCTGCGGTCATGGTGTCTCTTCACAAGCCTAACTAAGATACCAACCCTTGTTTGGAGCATCACTCTGTACCATTCCTGCCATGCCTGGACAATTCATCACAGCCTGTTGACTCGCTTTCAGTGCTGGACTTTACATTTCTTTTGGTAAAGAAACTGTGGTTTCTCATTCCGAGCAGGTAAGGAAAGAATTTTTGGTCCCAATAAAAGGGAGCAGGAAGAGGCCTGGCAGATGAGGCCCTAATAACATCTACTTACTTAAGCAAAAGCTTGATCCTATGGTCTCCACATAAGGGAAATGGATCTTCCAACAGGCCTTTACCAATCATGGTGGGCTTGGGCTGCAGGCTGCTGTGGCAGCACAGTGAAGGGGGTTCTGAAAATTAACCACATCAGTTCCCACTTACTGAGCCCCTGCCACGGATCACATAGGGTGGGTGAGCTACTGGGTGGGTGGCAAGGACTAGCTTCATTGTCTAAAACAATCGGGGGAGGGAGGGAGTGGAGACATAGATTGCCATGGATATTTTATGAAACTATCCTTGGGGCCTCAACAAAGCAGGGTGGCTTACTACCCCAACTGATGAAGTTACATATGATAGGACCAGGCTGAAAATGCATGACGCAGTCCGGGCCCAGGCAACACTTGTTCGGCACAGTAGTGAGCAGCAGAGAAGACATGAGCATCTACATATAACCCTCCTTCCCATCTCCACATGTGAAACTGAGACTTCAGGCACAGTCCCATGGAAGAAGCCATACAAGAAGCACAGAGAAAAAGAGCCCAGAAGGAGAATATCTGAGCCAGGAAACCTGGGTGGCAAAGGTCTGCAGTGTATAGAAATCCAATCATGCCATTGTATTGTTCTCTGGTTAGGAAAAAAGAAAACTATCTCCCCTGCCACCCAAGTCAGCAAATAGTTGTGTTCCCCAAGGCACTGGCCTCCTAATTCCATGGCTTGTAGGGGCTGAACTCTGACATTTCCATCCCGAGCTTAGGGTTCCCCAAAGTCTCCAGGGGGATCTGGGTTCCCATTAGCAAAACCATCAGCAGCTAGCTGTCAGAACAACAGCCTGGGTTGACAGAGGGGATGCTGGGAAGGGGCCCAAGCTGGGACCTTTGAAAGACTCATGATGGAAAACAGCCTCTCGTTACGCATCAGCTCAAAGAAGCTGCTATACACTGTCCCCTCTTATTTCTAGAAACTTCCTCTCTGGAAAAATCTCCCATTCTCCTTTCAAATTGAAAAACTAAGAATGTAGAAAATAAAAACACTTCTCCTGTAACTCAGAAATATTGCAGAAGGGAATGCAGAGCCAAGGGGTCGAGAAAAAGGCCAAATATTCTAGATAATACTCAACAAGAGCTTGCAGGAGAATGGGAATCACACGATTAAGTATTGCTTTGATGCTCATGGGGTTTTTTGGAGCATTTTAAGGATCAAGAGTGAAGGAATAAGAAATAGAGTAAAGGGTGGGGGGAGATATAGGAGATCTGGCAAGTTCTAGGCTGAGGTAAACAGCACTCTGACACCCCAGTGTAACCCCAAGAGGCAGAACTGCCCAGAGGTTACAGTGTCAGTATCTGCATGGAGAAGATCCAGGTACCCAAGCTGTAACAACCTGTGGGACTCTGCAGAGCCTATAATCTATGTGGGAGCACTAGCAAGACTGAGGACAGAGAGAGGGTGAGGCAAAGGCCTGTATCTTGAAGCATGTAATGAGGTGATATCTATTATCATACATTATAAAGATATTTATGCATTAAGAAAGGTTCTTGTGAAATTTAATTTTAATGGTCTGATAAACAAAGTCCACAATAATTATCATATCTCAATTTTATAGCATATTTGCTGATGGCAATGTTATTTTTTTTTTAAGAAAGCTGATATTAATTCTTCATTGGGAGCCCCTTCTCTTGTCTTTGGGTAGCTCTTGAAGCTGAGTGGGGAGGGGTGCCCAGTGCTATGGGTGGCAGCCTGAGCTACTGTGTGCATCTCATGCCACAGGTCAGTAGATGAGGCTAGACCCAGTCAATGTCCTGACACTCTAGACAAGATCTGACCCCTACCCATGGGGAAAAGCCCATCCTGATGTAGGAGGGTCATCTGTCTATGTGTTACTTTCATTGGTTAATAA
>LOEQ01001289.1:39201-68197 GCA_001685075.1 Bramus lutescens
AACAATACGAAGAATCAATGAAACAAAGAGCTGGTTCTTTGAGAAAATCAACAATATAGACAAACCCTTATCCAAACTAATCAAAAGGCAGAGAGAGAACACCCAAATGATCAAAATCAGAAATGAAAAGGGGGATATAACAGACAGAGAGAAAATTCAGAGAATCATTAGGTCATACTACAAAAACCTGTACTCCATAAAACTGAAAAACATAAAAGAAATGGACAATTTTATAGATAGAGACCATATACCAAAATCAAATCAAGACCAGGTAAGCAATTTAAATAGACCTATAAACTGCAAGGAAATAGAAGCTGTCATCAAAAACATCCCAACTAAAAAAAGCCCAGGGCCAGATGATTTTAGTGCAGAATTCTACCAGAACTTCAAAGAAGAGCTAATACTTATACTCCTCAAAGTGTTCCACATAATAAAAACATAAGGAACATTGCCAAACTCTTTCTATGAGGCTACAGTTACCCTGATACCAAAACTACACAAAGACTCAACCCACAAAGAGAATTACAGACCAATCTCACTCACAAACATGGATGCAAAAATATTCAATAAAATACTGGCAAACTGAATCCAGGAACACATAAAAAAATCATCCACCAAAAAAAAAAAATCATCTACCATGATCAATTCAGCTTCATCCCAGAGATGCAGAGCTGGTTCAACAAAAATCTATTAATGTAATCCATCATATAAATAAACTGAAAGAAAAAAACAATATCATCATTTTATTAGATGCTGAAAAAGCATTTGACAAAATCCAACACCCCTTCATGATAAAGNATAGCCACAAATAACATAAAATATCTTGGGGTAACACTAACCAAAGAAGTGAAAGACCTATTTGCAAGAACTTTAAGTCTTTGAAGAAAGAAATTGAAGAAGATACCAGAAAATAAAAGATCTCCCATGCTCTTGGATAGATAGGATCAACATAGCAAAAATGGCAATCCTACCAAAAGTAATCTACAGATTCAATGCAATCCCCATCAAAATCCCAACAAAATTCTTCACAGACCTTGAAAGAACAATAATCAACTTCATACGGGAAAACAAAAAATCCAGGATAGCCAAAACAATCCTGATAATAAAGGAAACCCAGAAAGCTACCAGACGCCCAAGGCCTCTCCACAAATCAGTAAACAAATCCTTAGAGGCAAGACTCTGCAGTTAGCGAGCTGTGCGGGAAGCTCTATGGACACAGCTTCCATGAGCTGTCCCCTCCCATGGGGTAGGATTTTTGGTGATACAGCTGTTCTTGGGTCTCTGGTGTTCCTCCCGTAAGTAATCCCATTCTCTAAGCTAGACTTGAGTGGAACATTTCTTTGTTTTGTCATCAATGCCTGTCACTGTCTACAGTGAATAGATGTTTGCAAATGCCCAGAAAGTCATGCACCACGACCTCAAATTTATTTAAAAATTAAAATGTTTTAAAACAAGTGAACAACTTTGGGAGAAGTGAGATATTTTACAAAGGAGTTATGACATAAAATATAAAAGAAAGCGTATTTGGCTGTGTTAAAGTTAAGAACTTTGGTATAAATGGAAATCATTAAAAACCTAAGACAATCTCCTTGTGGAAAGGTATTCTCAATATATTAAACTGACAATGAATCAGAATTCTTATTTCATGGAGAATTTCCCTAAATCAATAAATAAATGACTCAGTAAGAAATCAAGGAACGGGTGGGAAGCAACAGTCGAAACTGGAGGAAATCCAATGGGCAGTAAACAGACACTCTATCAAGCTGGCAGCCAGAGCAAGAAATCAAACCCTAAGACACCATTTCCCACTCAGCTTAATGGAAACACTTAGAAAGTGGTCCAGGACTAAGAGTTGACCAAGATGTACATCAGCAAAAAGTAGGGGGTAAATAAAATGGTACAATTTCCTTAATAATAAAAAAAAGGAAGGAAGGAAGAAGAAAGGGAGACAGGGAAGAAAAGAAAAAAGGAAGGTGGGGGTTACCTCCCTGAGCAATATCTAAACACACTTAGACATAACTATTCCATGTCAATGTGATTAACTCAGATGGCTCCCACAAAGATACGCTCAAAAGCATCCACTGCACCATGGTTGATAGAAGCCAAAGGCTCCTTTTAACAAGGCGAGACTCAACAGGAGAGAGGTGGAACAGGATGGCTGGGGGGTGGGGTCAGAACCTGTGCAGAGGAGAAAATGAGCTCACAGGAACAGGCTGCCTTGTCCTGTGTGGTGGTTTGAATGAGAAAGGCCCCTATAGGCTCAGTATTTGGATGTTTAGACCCCAGTTGGTAAGACTTTGGGAAGAATTAGGAGGTGAGGCTTTGTTTGAGGAGGTGTGTCACAGAGCGTGGGCTTTGAGGTTTCAAAAGCCCATACCATTCCTAGTTAGCTCCTGCTTACGGATCAAGATGTGAGCTCTCAGCTACTGCTCCAGGGCCACACTGCCTGCTGCCATGCTCACAGCCACATTGATCACAGACACTAACCCCCTGGAACTGTAAGCTGCAAATAAACCCTTCTAAAAGTTGCCTTGGTCTTATTACAGCAATAGAAAAGTAACTACGACACACGGGTACATCCTGTGCTAATGATGCCAGGAAAGTAAGCTGCAGGAGAAAGCACACGCACTAGACATGCGTGGCAATGTTTAAAGATTGTTTTCAAAACTCTATTCTGTTAATAAACATTAGTCTTTATTAGTCTTCCTTACAAAAGAACATAGATGGAGATTTCACAGTATAGCTTTCTGTCTTTAAATTTAAATATAAATATAGCAAAATGTTAAAATTGGACTGCTGTCCCCTTCATCCGTCTATTTCTGTTAAAATGTTTAGAAGTATGTAAAAGTCCTTTGGAATGCTATCTGAGCCTAGGGGCTTCCCCCAGAAGGAGAGCCTGAGAAAAGAGCACACAGGGAGCTGGGGCTCAAGGAAGGGAGGCCAAGAGAAGGGCAGAATGCAGAGTAGAGAGAAGAGGCTGGGCCATAAAAGGTTTTGTGGGCAACTTACTGAGCTGGCCACCCTGAGGTAGGCTCCATTTCCTGGGTCCTTCTGGGACCCTGCAGTGACTTGCCTTCAGAACTGAGCACCTCCGTCACAGCAGACAGGATGATTTATTTTCCCACTGGATCTCGGCCTCACTGGACAAGTTTTTCCCCAGAAGAATCTGGTCTCACACTTCACTGAGTTAAACCACTGTGCAGGGGGTCCCTGAAGTCACCCAATCCTGCAGCCTTGGCAAGGCATTTAGAATATTCCAGAAAGCAAGAGATGCTGAACACTGCTGAGGTAAGGTGCTCTCCAGTTATACCTGCATAAATCTGGTTACTATGGCAACAGCTAGTGTAAAAAGTAGGCTATGAGATGCAGCAGGCCATGAGACTGCTATAATACAAATAGTTTTCAGAAATTAAGTGATTCTCCTGAAAACATCAACAGGGAAAGAAAAAAAAAACCTTCAGGTTTGATGGCAATGGAGGTTCTCATTGAAGAAACGATGTTTGATTTGGAACTCTAATATCAAGAAAGCAATGAAGGTCTGGGAGGAGAGCCTCCCAAAGAGAATGTGCAATTAATGCAAAAATCTTGAGACACAGTGTGATCACACAACAGAACAAGCAGAGAAGAGACTGGCAGAAGATTAATGATGGAGGGAAGATCATAAGAAAATATTGATTTTATTCTAAGCATGAGAGGAAGCCATTTTGAGAGTCTCAAGCAGATGAGTGGTGTGGACTGTTTTTTGCAGGGCAGAAGGAATAGGATGAGTTCCAGTGCTGGAAAGGATGAAATAGGCACAAGGTGCTTTATCTCTCCCACTATCTGTAACCAAATCCATCCAAAATCACAGTTACGGTGGATAGAGTCAAAGACTCAAAAAGTTCTAAACCTGAGAAGACAAAGTTCTGACCTGGGAGTGAGTGGCACTTTCCTTCCTGTCTCTGCCCTGACCCAAAAGGCAGCTTAGAGCTCAGAGGGCTGAGATGATCTGTCCCAGGAGTGTGCTGGGATCTCACAGGTGTATGCACAACAGGAGGAGGCACAAAAGCTTCGCTCCTAGCCTGACCAGCGGGGAGTGTTCCATTCATTTTGCTCTTTTCCAGTCCAGCCTGGGGGCAGCATCATACACAGACAGACAGACAGTGCTGTCAAAGCACTGGCTGCAGAGGTGAACACCACTCTCTGGTCCAGGAGTCTAGGTCCTACAGACCACAATGTCAGCATCCATCATATCCGGCTTGCTCTCTGTGCTTTTGACCAATCAATCACACAAGACAAACACACAGGAAAGTCATACCTACCTTTAGTGGGGACACAGGAGGGAGCTTTGGGAAAGACAGAGATTAAAAGTTCAATCTGACAGTTATGTGTGAACAGGCTTCACCAGGGCACAACACATGGAATCAGGCCAGGTAACCATGGTTAGAGTCCTCAATTCTGGGATGGCATAGAACACAGGAAGAGCCAGGGAATGCCACAGATGCTTTGAAACTGGACAGCTTGGCCCTTTGGCCCTTGGCCAAACACACTATGAACTACCTACTGAAACAGAAATGTCAATGTTTTCCTGAGGACCCAGACAAGACCCCAGCATCTCATGGCATCAGAAGCAAATACTCAGAAGAACTTGGAAAAAAAATTGCCACCAGAAAATATGAACTTCCCATGTAGGACAAAATAGCAGGGCACCTCCAGATATCTATCTTACAGAAGGATGTGCCCAAGGAGGCAGAGGAGCATTCCAAGAAAGAGGGGCAGGGGAGAGGCAGGGGGATGAGTCGGGAGAAGCATCGGAGCAGAAAAGTGAGCTGGAAAACCCATCTGGTAGTAACTCACTGCAGTAACAAAGAGGACAAGGAGAGAAAAGACACAGAATAAACCACCTGGAACTGAGAGGCCTTCCTTCATTGAGAAGCTATGCCACCCCACACACCAGTAACCTCACATGCTCTGCTCACGTTTACCAGTGCCTCTACTCCATCTACAAGTAAAAAAAAATCCCCAAATAATAATCTAGACGAGTAGAAATCATATAAAGAATGTTTAGGGACAATAAAGGAAATGAGACACCTAAAATTAAAGACAAAAAACATCATCCAACAGAAACAACAGAGGAAAAACATATTGTATAATCCTAAGCAGTGAGTTGGGGGCACAACCTAATAAGAACTATGTTCTGAGAAACTGAGAAAGAAATAAAAACCCACACACAGCTTCCAAAGAAATGATGGCAGAAAACCTCTTAGACTTGACTGCAATGTTAAATGGATTTTGGAAGCTCAACACACCCAACACAGCACAAATATAAGAATCCTTTAAGCTGCAGAGAGAAAAGGCAAAAGGCTACTGGGGTAAACAAGCAAGAGACAAAGGGAACGGGTATGAAAAGTCTGAAGTTGTCATCAGACGCCGTCAAGGGCAGAGGAAGCAGGACATTTTACAAGTGACTGAGGGGTAGAAGGACTGTAACCTAGAAGTCAACATCCAAGGGGGAAAAAGCAAAATGTCCTTCAGGAATGAGGAGTGGGGAGGGCCGGGAAGCTAAGAGAGGCCTTACAGAAAGACCTTCAGAAGAAAGGGCAAGAACATTACCAGGAAACTTGGCATGGGAAGAAGGAGAAAAGAGCAACAAAAATGTCAAGTGCCCGGCGAAAGGGAACTTACTAAGATCTATGACAGTAAAAGGCAGAAGCGTGGCAGCATCCACCTGGAGCAGGGACAGTTGGTGGCAATAAAGAAGAACATTGCTTTATGAAGGAGGCCTGAATCTACCAAGAATACACAATCAGTCTTAATGTCTGACCACTTAGCTCCATGTGGAACCCAGGGAACTAAAAAGAAAAAAAAATGGACAAAAGACACCAATGGGATCTTCTTGGAAATGAACAGAAAAAGTAGACACAAAGTCAACAAGCTGTGAGAGCCATGACCAATCACTCGTGTTTGACTGATACGTAATGAAAACCACACCTCACACCCACAGAACACATGCACTAGCGCACAGTAAAAGCACACAAGGTATGTTCTCAACTGAAGCAGGATTAATCCAGAGGTCAGCAGCAGAATGATCAATGGGGCATTACAAATGTGAGGAAATGGGCCAACGCCCTTCAAACAGCACTAATGGGAAACCAGCTTGTTTGCAATAAAAACCAAGGCACTGGGATGTAGCCGAAGAAAGACTCAGAGGAAGACCTGCAGCGTTGAGTGATTATATCAGAAGGTACAAGGCAACCAGCTCTCATCACCGGAAATAAGAAAGAAACTCACAGGAAGTAGGAGGAGGAAACAAATATGAGAAAGGCAGAAAGACAGAACATTGACTGATTTAAACAAACTGATTCTTCAAAAAAGGTCAGTATAATTTTATGATAAAACTTTAAAAGGGAGAGGGGGATGAAAGAGAGAGAGAGAGAGACAGATAGACAGACAGACAGACAGGCTTTAGGGTGGCGTGGAGACATCAGAGTTCCAGACTCGCCAGTGTCATAACCCAGATGACACAAGGCACAAATAACCAAAATCAAAATCAATTCAAAAAAAGGTAAAAGATCTCAAAGTGTCAACCTGTTAAGTCAACCAAATCTACTACTTTTTAAAAATCCTCTCCAGAATTCTTTCCTGACAAATTCTACCAAGCAGTTTTTTGGTTTGTTTTTGTTACTGTTGTTGGGTTTGTTTTTGTTTTGTTTGGGGTTTTTTTGTTGTTGTTTTTGTTTGCTCTGGTTTTGTTTTTCAAGACAATTCTCTTTAGAACCTATCCTGGAACTTACTCTGTAGATCAGGCTAGCCTCAAACTCACAGAGATCCACCTGCCTCTGCCTCCAGAGTGCATCACCACTGCTGGGCTCAGTTTTTTTGTAACTAGGCAAAAAAATTATACTATGTGATTTCTTCTAGAAAACAGAAGTGGAAGAAATGCCGCCAAGAACAATTTAGTGTACTCCCTAAAGTTGATGCAGACAAAGCAAAGCACTCATAAATGCCCCACATGAAACTGCTCTTTATAAACCCCAAATTTAGTTCCCAGCACCCACATGAGGTGGCTCCCAACCACCTGTAATGCTAGTCTCTTTGGGCATGTATGTGCACATACCTCCACACAGACACATATGAATAAGTAACACTAAAATCCTTTTTAAAAATACAAATAGAGTTTGCATCACAATCTGATAAATTATGAAGCTAGAGAGAGAAATCAGTGGTTAGGAGCACTTGCTGCTCTTCCAGAAGACCTGGGCTCAGTTCCCAGCACCCACATGGTGGCTCACAACTCTCTGCAGCTTCAGATTCAAGGGGATCTGACAGCCCCTTCTGACCTCCCTGGGCACCCAGGCATACATGTGGTACATATACATAAATGTAGCCACATACTTGTACATATATAAAAAGTAAATAAATCTTTGTAAAACACATGACAAATAGGGTCACCTTTAAAAATATTTAACACACAGAAATTCTGAGCAATAAAAAAATTTAAATATGGGGCAGAGAGATGGACTTGTGGTTAAGAACACATTCTGCTCACCTAAGTTAGGCTCCTAGCACCCACGTGGGGCAACTCACAACCACTATAATTCCAACTACAGGAGATGTGACACCCTCTTCTGAACTCCTTAAACACACTCATATATATATACACACACACACTTAAAAATAATCTTCTAAAACATTAAATATGATAAAATTATGTATAAGGCAGCACATAGCAAAAAGAAGAGCAAAAGCTCAATAAACATAAAGGATATTAAGCTTCACCCTCAGTTAACGATGTTAAAGTTGTAAAACCAGTGAGAAGTTGCAAACACTTCAAACCGTTCATCTTTTCGTAAGAAAGAATGACATTTTTAATGAGGCTGACAGGTTGTATTCTCATACTCTCAGGGATGAAGTGCAGAGGAAAATTCTATAGCGCACACGAAAAGTGCAGATTCTTTCAAGTTCTGTCTCAGACACTCTCTCCGCACGCACACAGACTTACACACAAAAATGTTAGACACAAACAGCTGGTAGGGAAAGTCTAGCTGGGAGCAGAGGGAGAGCGTAGAAAAGCATACCCACAGGTCTGATACAAAAGGGCAAACAACGTGGATCACACAGGTATCTGGCTGGCATAGAAGCAACGTCTTATTTTTACTTTTAGCACAGAAACAGGCACTGTGCAGAGAAGTGGTACAGAGAAGCAAATGTCTGCAGAATGCCACCAGCAGGGGTCTCAGTGGGAGACACAACAGGTATGGGCTTCGCTCGCTGACCATACGTCCTGTAGACATGGATTTATGAAATGGGTCTGAATGGATTCGGAAGGGGGAGAGATGGCTCTTTAAGTGTAAGATTCCCATGATTTTCAGCTAAGCACAGGCCAGGATCAGCAATTCAATGGCCCTTCCAGGGCAGGAACTAGGTTCAAAGTCTAGGATCCTACCCACTTTTCATCCACTGGGTCAAGATGCCTTGACACAGGCAGTTGTCTGCTATGTCCTCATCATAGGAGTCCTGAGGATTTACTTAAGCAGTGGAATCAGAGGAAAGGAATGGCCTAGGATACATGGTCAGAGAATATGAACAAGAGGGGAAGATAGTGTCAACTTCTATAACCATACCTGTGCCATATGCCAGGCTCTGCCTTAAATACTTGACATTCAGCTTTCTATTTTAACCCTCACAACAACCATACCAGGAGCTGGGGTTTATAAACAAACATCATCGCAGAGCTGGGAGTCAACATGAGTGAGGGCACCTCACTCCTACCTTGTCCCTCTTTTGCTATGCATGTTGGGAGAGGGGCATACATGCAATGTGCAAATGTTTGATATGTGTTTATACCTGTGTGCAGGTGTACATATATGTCTGCAGGGGACTGCAGGGGCCTGCAGAGGCCTGAGAGTAATGCCAGGGATTTTCTTTGATTACTCTCTATCTTATTTTCCTTGAGACAGGGTCTCTCATTCAAACCCAGGTTTTGCTGATAAGGTTCAGCTAGTCTAGTCTTACTAGACGGCTGGCTTCTAGGCTCTCCCATCTCTGCCTTCCAAGTCTGGGATTGCAGGTGGACCAACACACCCACCCATCGTCTATGTGCATGCTGGGGTACAAACCCTTGTCCTACTGCTTGCATGGCAATTGCTTTCACTTCCTGTGTCATCTCTCAAACCCTTCCGAGTGCCACTGTTGATGTCCCTAGGCTCCAGTGCCTTCCGCAGACTCCTCATGACTCCTTGGTGAATGGGGGATCATGCAGCCACAAACAGTGACAGGCTAGGAATGTCTCCTCCCTGTATCTTAGCAGGGCAGAGTATTTTTTAATATGTGTGTGTGTGTGTGTGTGTGTGTGTGTGTGCTTTATACATGAAGGTCAGGAATACAACTGTAGGAGTTGCTTCTCTCCTATGGGAAGTCTGGGTGTAGAATTCACATTGTCAAGCTCAGTGCTCAGTGCCCTTACCCACTGAGCCATCTTGCCAGCTCAGAACAGAATATTTTGTAACTCAGTCACACCACAGGAGCAATAACTATCTCCTCCTCCTGCACCTTGCCTATCAGTGTGCCCTCAGGACTCTGGCCTCTGGCCTCCCCACTGCACGGCTTCCTCTAATTCACAGAAGAAGCCATTGCTATTCCTACTATTCAGACAGAGGCTTCATGGCCCCAGCTTTCCCGATCAGTTCACATCGGGCTGCTCTTCTTTCTCTGCTTTGCACATCCCATGTTCCATTGAGGACGGCCTGTATTGTGGTGGGCACTATGCTGGGCACAGTCAACATACCTGCTAGTCAGGGTGCATGACTTCAGATAGCTAACACTAAGGTAGGAAGATAGGCCATCAGCTAAGACAGGTGACATCCTATGGAAGGTCCCAGGGTCAGCTGTGCATAGTAGATCTTCTTATAGGACTTGCCCTCCCTTTTCCCAAAGAGCGTGGCACACAAAAAGAAATAAGTACTTCCAATGTTCATTTATCGATTTTGCACCAGGTACCATATTTGAATCTTCACAAGTCATTTTTTAACATGTGATTTCATGACCATATAAGATCAATGCTGCCATCTTTTGAAGATGAAATACAGATTTACTTCCACATCCTATTACTAAAATTCTAAAGTCTTACAAATTTTAAAATGAATCTGCAATTTGGAAAAGCACTAGCCTGATAAATGTCTCTTTTGAAATGGCCTTAATGCCATATCTGTGGGCATGGGACCTCTGGGGAGCTGAGCGGGCCCCTTCCCAACAGAAACCTTCTAAATGGTAGAGGGCAGGTGCGGCGGTGTCTCCAGAAGGACGGTTTCTGTTCACACAAAATACCTATTACACCCTGCACCTGGCTCTGAGGACGGTATTTTGTACATAGCTCCACATAGGAATGTCTAAGATTGGATCATCTACTGTAACCATCTAGAAAGAAACTGTTCCTTGGGAGAGAGGGAGGCACAGCTGTTAGACAGGGACAGTGCGGCCCAATCCATCTCAGACTAGTCCCTAAGAACACTGGCAGGCATCTTGGTGTAAAATGTGCATCTCAAAGGTAATTGATCTTCCAAATTCAAGTGGGGTGGGGTGAAGGAGGAGGGAAGAGGAGGGGAGAGAGAGAGAGACAGGGAGGTGGGGGAGAAAGGGAGGGAGGAGGAATATTCTGCCTCTCATCTTTACTGTTCTATGGCATTTAGGGAAAATGGTCCACTCTTCAATGATTTAATGCTCTTCTCTTCCTGGTGAGATGGACAGAGCAGACATGGTTTCTCAGTAAGGGACAGACAGACCGACCACAGATAGAAACTGCAACCTCTCATGAAGACATGTGCACAGCAGAAGGAATCAGAGCTAGGTCACACAAACAAGGCCCAAAGCAACAGTATGGTGTTGAGAGGCCCATGTAGACCCGAGCCTTCGCATGCCAACGTGTATAACACATGCAGAGCCACTGCACACTCCAGGGTGTAATGCCTACCTCCAAACAGATTCTGAAATAAGAACAGGATGCTGAACATAACATACCCAGAATAAAGAACATTTCTCTTTCCCTTTTCCTTCCTAGAAAATGGTCACATCAGAGGGGCTGTGGAGATGACCTGGAGGGAAGAGCGCTTGGCGCACATGTGTGACAACCTGAGCTTAGATGTTTGGATTCCCTAGATCTCATGGAAAAATTAAAAGAAAAAAAAGCTGGGCATGGCAATATTTACCTATAACTTCAGTGATGGGGAGCAGAGGCAGAAACAGGAGGATTGGATCACTGGGGCTTACTGGTTGCTGGTCTCATGTCAAGTTTAGTGAGAGACCCCGTCTAAAGTGGACAAGGTAGAATGTGAAAGAAAGAGTACCTGACATCCTCTTCTGGCCACCAGACATACACATGGACACTCATGTCTGCATACATGCATGCACATACAACACACACACACAAAAAAAACCTATAGAAGAAATGACAGGGACAGAAATCCTGGCAATTCTGGGAGCAAATGACCCACACACATTTGCAGCTGGGCTTCACAATACAATTGGCCTAATAGCACGGTGAATTTTTTTTGACATATCTGGCTTCTGTTTACATTAAAATCAGTCTAAACCTCCATGAAAGTTCTCACAAGCAGGTGGTCATTCAGCTGTTCAGACTGTAGTGGCTTTGAAGTATGAAAACCTAGATTAAACTGTCACCAGCAAGCTACAGGAGCCAGAGAAAAACATCCAACACCCGCCCGGCCTCATCTGTCGTCCGAGTGTGGTGAGAGGGGCCTGACTTTCAAAGTGAGATGTGGAGAACTCCAGCACAGCAGGATTCTGACAGAACAATCTTCACCTGTGAGCAAAAAGCAAGCAACGAATTCATAACACACCGCAGCATGGCACTTCAATAAATCGCCAATGCTGAGTGCCCAAATGCATGTTGATTCTGCTGCAGTCGCGAAGGAAAACAGAACTTCAGGTTGGCTCCCATTCTGCCAGTCTTAAAACCTAGAGGGAGTCATCGATGCTTTGCACTTCCCAGGGTCCTCCCATGAGTTGGCCCAGCATTGAACACTGTAACACCCCATCTCTCATGATTAACTTTCCAGACATCGCCCATAAAAATTAAGGGCCCTCTTTGGTTGCACACATAGTTTTATATCTGACCATTAAATGTTTTAAAATCATGGGACAACTTATATGGGATGAGAGACAAAGATGTAAAAGACTGATGAGTCCTTACACTATCTGAACCTCGGGATAGGACTCTACTAGACACACAATAATTCACTGAGGTAGAAAGACACTGGGCCTTCTGGGATAACAGACAAAGACAGTCTGCCTAGAACTGAGGTCCTCTCTGGGAGAGGGAGCATCAGAGGCAAAGCCCAGGAAAACCAAGGTAAGAATAGACCCTCATACCTTCCCAGCTCACTTCCTCCCACCCACCCTCAGCCCACAGTCAGCCACTGTGCAAAGCTCTGTGACAGCAGAGAAGGTGACACTGTCTGGAACTCTGTGCATTGTGTTCCAGAAGCTCCTTTTGTTTCTGAGCAGTGTCCCCCTGTGGGACTGCATCAAAGACAGCTCACTCATTCTCCTGCTCACAGGCATTCCGAGTCATTTCCACACTGGAGTTATAGAAAGCAACGTTGTTATATAAATTCTTACATGAGTCTTTTTGGTAGATACATTTTTTTTTAGTTCTCTAAAATAAACATGCAGAAATGAAACTGGCATCTCGCTGGGTAGGTATGTGTTTCAAAGCTCACCAAAGAGCTGCTGGTCACCGTGAATGCCCACAAAATGCCCACAAATTCCAGTTCAGCCCCAGCTTCACCAACACTGAATTCTGTTAGCATTACCCATGTTAGCCATCCTGGGAGGTATACAGTGGTGCCTAATCATAGGTTTATTTTGTGTTCCTCTAACATGTTTCAGGTGACTGGGGGCCATTAAAAAATACCTGTTCAAATGCTACAGAATATTTTATAGTATGACTTTTTTTTGGTGTGTAATTTTTTGTGATTTATTTATTTACTTTATTTAGAAACAGCACTCAGGCATGCAGCATACCAGAGCACATACATGGAGGTCAGGGCACAGCTCTCAGGAGGATTTCTTGCCATCTACCTTGTTGACGCAGTCTCTCTCCACAGTTCTGCTGCTGTGCTCTGTACTCCAGGCTACCTAACCCGCAAGCTTCCACCTCAACACAGGAGGGCTGAAATCGCAGTGTGAGTCACAGCATCCAGCATTTTACTTGGACCCCGAGGATCAAATTTAGGCAATCTGGCATCCATAGTGTAAGGTTTCACGCATTGCACCATCTGGCTAGCTCGAGCATAAGGTTTCAATTTTCACAAATTAATTATTTATCAACATTTTATTTTATAATTAGCAATTTCTGAATGGGTCTAAGAAATCTCCCAAGTCAGGAAGCAGCCTTGCTACGTCTCCTCTGGGGAGAAAGAAAGGGCTTTGCAGTTCTCCATAAAACTGCCTACTTGGGTAGACTGATCTTAGTTCACATTGGTGCCAACAACACACTCTCGTGTTTGTTTGTTTGTTTGTTTTTGGTCTTTTCGAGACAGGGTTTCTCTGTAGCTTTGGAGCCTATCCTGGAACTAGCTCTTGTAGACCAGGCTAGCCTCGAACTCACAGAGATCCGCCTGTCTCTTCTTCCTGAGTGCTGGGATTAAAGGCGTGTGCCGCCACCTCCCGGCTCACTCTCTTCATTACTACTTCTTTACATAAGTCTTAAAATTACATACCTAATTCCTCCAACTTTCTTCTTTTAGGTCAAGTAATGTTTCCTGCTTTGTTTAAAGATACTTTTCACAACAACTTTTTAATTTCTGGTTTAAAATAACACTGTTAATAAATATTATCAGAATTTTAGTTGGGATTGCCTTGAGTGTATAGTCAATACAGAGGAAACTGGAATCTCAATGAAAACCAGCTCTTTTGAGTAACCAGTGAACATCCTTCACCAGGTATTCATGTTTCTTCCCCATGTCTCGACACCTTCTAGACAGAGGTCACATTTTTACAACTTTATTGCTGTGAGTTGTGTTGTGGCTTTATTGAAACATTATTTTCAAATTTCCAGTTGTTGCTAATACACAGAAAGATAGCCAGCCATGTGTACTGTGCAGTAGCAGACATATGGATGATGACAGGTTTTGGGGGATTGTTTTTTGGGTTTTTTTTTTGTTTTTTTCTTTTCTTTCTTTTTTTAACATCAATTTCTAATTTTTAGGTCTTTAACTTTCTTTACTTTTTTAAACCTATTGCTCTGGGTAGGATTACAAGGAATATAACAGAGAGCTCACAGCAGAAGCATTTGCCCAGCTCCTGTTCATGGAGAAATTGCTCAGACTTGCCCGCAGCAACAGTAACCACATGCTCTCTACCCAGGAACTTTCTCATGCTGAGGAACTTTCAGAAACGCTAGTTCACAGAGTTCCCAGCTAAGTTCAGAGTAGAATTTTGTCCAAGGATGCCCTTTGCCAATTGTCAGGTTTCTCCCCTTTGTTTTATTAATGGGCTAAATTCCAACGGTAGATTTTTCACTACTTAAACTAAATGCACTTCTAGGATAAATAGGAATTGTTAGTACGCTATTATGCCTTACATATGGTTGAAATGGACTTGTATTTTGTTTTTCAACTCAGCCTTTGAATACTTACGGCTGCTGGCCTTGAGTTTTCTCTTCCTGTGATGTGGTGTTTCTGGAAAGCAGTAGCATAGTGAGGTTGGGGTCAGGAGGGACTGCTGCCTGCCTGCTTTCTAAATGGGCTATATCATTGTATAGTTTTATTTATATAAGCATTAGTATATGGTTATTAAGAAAACTTTAGAGAATTTTGAAATCCCTAAGTTTATAATTTCTATGAATATATTAGGATAAACTTTTCTGTTAAATGTCATTGTTTCAGGACTTGGTAAGATGCAAACTTTAATATACTGAGAAATGATGTCAGCTTAAATAAACACAAATGATGTTTCTTACTCAATTTCATTTGGTATATAATCATGTGCCATAATCTACCAACATCATAGGCAAAGAAAAACTCTTTGTAATCACTGAGCTCACAAATAGCAGTATCTCCTTGCTGTGGAATATTATTTTAACTGGGCAAAGATGTGTTATATTTTTTTATGCTGCAAAAGATTACTTTAACTATGTACAGGTATGTTACTTTAATTTATGCTGAATTTATTTGTTTAACAATGTAAGCATGCATGTTTAATTATACAAAGATATGTTGTATCTGTTTCACCTTGCCTGCCTAAGACACCTGATTGGTCTAATAAAAAGCTGAAAGGCCAATAGCTAGGCAGGAGAAAGGAGAGGTGGGGCCAGCAAGCAGAGAGAATAAATAAAAAGGAGAACTCTGGTCTCAAGAGAGAAGAAAGAATGAGAGGAGGAGAGAACAAAGGAGATGCCAGGGAGCCAACCACCCAGCCACCCAGCCAGTCACATAGTAAAAAGGAAAGAAAGACATATAGAAGAAAGGTAAATAGCCCAGAGGCAAAATGTAGAGAAAGAAAAGCCAGATAATTTAAGTTAGAAAAGCTGGCTAGAAATACGCTAACCTAAGGTCAGGCATTTGTAAATAAGAATAAGTCTCCATATCTTTATTTGGGAGTTGGGTGGCGGCCCCCTACAAAAGAAAAAGCCTGCTACATCTTCTTCTGTCATTTTCCTTTAGAACTCTTAGTCTTCCATACTTTGAAACCATTAACAGAAAATTATAGAAATAAATAATTAGAGGTAGGCTGCCCCAATACCCACCCTCATCCACTGGACCCTGTAAGCTACAAGCCCCATCCTGGCCCCAAAGTTGCCTATCCTCCTGCAACCTCAGGGGAACTCTGAAACACACCTTGATACAATACAGAGAGGACCAAGAGGTAAGTGACCAGCCACCCAGCAGAACCCACTCTCTAGGCCCTGCATAGTGGGGCAAAACCCCAAGCCCCTCCCCTACCTGCCTCAGCTTCTCTAGTCAGCCAACAGGAGAGTTTCCTGGAGGTAGGCTGTCCCAATACCCCCCCCATCCACCAGACCCCTCAAGCTACAAGTCCCATCCCCCCAAACTTGCCTATCTTCCTGCAACCTCAGTGGAACTCTAAAACACAGCCTGCCACAATACAGAGAGGACCAAGAGGTGAGTGACCAGCCACCCAGCAGGACATCCCACTCTTTAGGTTCTCCATTGTGGGGCAAAACCCTGGGCCTCTCCCCAACCTGCCTCAGCTCCTCCAGCCAGCCAGCAGGAGAGTTTCCTGCAGAGAGGACCAAGAGAGGAACTCTAAAGCAAAAGCTGTGACTGCACAGATTGGAGGACCAAGAGAGCAACTAGGAGAGAAGGCTGAGAGAGAGAGACCTCAGTGGCTCCCTGAGACACAGACATTGATTGACAGGACAGAACAGAACAAGAACAATTCCCTAAGACGCAGACAGCCTCTGCAAGGATTAGACCAAGATGCAAAGACACTGCTGGCATCAATTGAAGAAAAAGATGAGTTAGGCATCAATGCAAGAATTCATCCAAAAATCTAAAAGGCCACATGGTAACACAAGAACCCAGTGGTCACAGAACAGGAAGACTTGATCATCCTAACCCAAAAGAAGTAGAAGAAAACCATTTTAAATGTACCTTGATAAAGCTTGCCTTCTTAAAAGCTTGAACTACTTCCTGGAGGCATCATCTGGGGTCACAGAAGGCTTCTTCGTGGGAACTTTCTAATTGAGAGTTTCTATTCTGGGTCAATTTTAGAACTTTGTCTGCTTTCCTCCCTCAAAACATTGATCCGTTTTGCCCAAGTTGTTAAATTCTGGGATATCGCTCTCTACAGTATCCTCTTACATTTCCAAATATAGCATACACAAAACCCACAGAAGGCCGCATCTTTCATTCCTTCTACTAGCAATGTGTGTTTTCTCTCTTTCCCCCTCATTGCCCTAGTTATGATTAATTTTATTATTAATCTTTTTGAAGTATCAGCTTTTGGTTCCATTGACTCTGCAAACTCTCTTTCACACCCCATTTTACTGACAGGCTTTCTTCTCTACAATTTCTTCTGGGAGTACTGAACTCTTTTTTGTGTGATGCAGAAGCCACTCCAGTGATGCCAAGCCACTCATTTCTAATATAAGCATTCACTCTTCCATAAATACAATTAGGTGAAGCTGGTTAAGAAAAATGACTAGGTTGGCTATGGTTTTCCTGTGGGTTTGTTTTGTATACTTAAATAATATCCAAACAGTCAGGTAGGTATACCATGGGGTTATCTGCTTCTCCCCTTTGTGTGCCAGTTTTATTTTGAAATTATGTTTTTATGTGGATTTATATATAGAACTGTAATGAGAACTCAATTCTTCAATCATTACAAATTTTCCCATCTCTTTCTCTTGCAAGCCCAATGTTTAATGTTAATAAGTTCATACCAACCTCCTATATATTAGTGTTTACATAAACTGGGCATATTTGATGCTGGTTTCTTGCAAGAGGCATACAGTTAGTGTCTTGTTGTTATATGGAGTCTGAGAAGCTTCACTTTCAATGCAGTACTGAATCTGTCTGCACTGGGGCAACGTTGGACAGAGACAAATAAGTCTGTGTTATTTGCATCCTTTTCAGCCACTCTCCTTGTTCTCCTCTTCCATCCCGCTCCCAGCCCAGAGGGAGCTCAGGTCTTTTCTATTTATTCACATATCTGATGTTCCACTGCTCTATCACTCCTGTGTATACATCCATGTTCCCATTCCATGCTAATTCAATGTAACAAGCTCCCATCAGGCTAGTGTAGATGAAGAAGTTGCTCTGCCTGCCCCTTTTTCAAAGAGGTTGTAGGATGCACCTGGCATTTGGGGGTGCTGGCTGGAAACAAGGCAGAAGTGCTCCCAGGAATCAGACACACAATGTGTTAGAGAGAAATATGTGTGAAGAAATCATGGGACTCTCAGAGAAATACATACGCACTCACACATGCATGCACGCACATACACACGCGCACATGCATGCACATATGGAAATACACTTCTGCTAGGGAAATCTACAGAAAGTCAAACAGATCTCAAAAGTCAAGCAGATTTTTTTCCAAAGGATTACATAAAAGAATGGTAGTTTAATAAAAAGGACACTTTTAGGGAACAGATGCAGTTGAAGCCCTCAGGAGTGAACTGCCTTGACATAAGCTCAGGCTGTAAAGGTGTGAATGGAAATCAGAACTCAGTAGGGACATGGGGAGAAGCAGAGGAGAGGAAGGTATGCGCCAAACAGAATGGGAGGGACTCTGAACACAGTCCCCTCAGCACTGAATCTGTCTGCAAGCTGGGTAAAACCTGGGGACAAGTAGGACTAGAGCCAACTGGTCAACCCTCTATGGGGCTAAGGATACACAGTGTCCAACATGATCTGGAGACAGTGAAATTCCATCCCAGGATTTTGAGATCATTTAGACTTAGAGATAATGGAAAAGGAAGATCAGAAGTGAACTCTTAAACCCAAGAAATGGAAAAAGAAATACACAGGCTGAAAGAAGAGAAGATGAAGGCTACAAGTTGGCAACAAAGACCAAAGTGGTATTTCAGCCAACAGCCAATGCTTCCAAGTCTACTTCAACCTTAAGTTACCATTTACAGCTACAGGGACCATGATGTAGCAGCTACATATCAACGAGGCACAAAAGACCATGGCAACCTGTGCCACATCTGAGAAGTCTTGATGTGGTGGCAGTGAGAGAAGAGAAGGGGCAAGAAAGGCAGACACGACGCAGCAGAGCCATGTGCAAAAGGCTTGTCACATCCTAATGCTGGATGTCAGCATGCTGGCCAAATCTGCCCCAGGGGCAGGAACTTTAAAGTTTTCTACAAATTCAAGTAGAAGCCACCTTGGCAGTGAGGACCAGAAAAGTTATAGATGATGAAAAGGGATGCTAAACGGCCCAGATAAACCACTAATTCTTGCCGTTCAAATGGATTTTTCTGTCATTATGATGGACACCATACCTCTATTTTACCCTATAGAATATATGAGAGGAATAAATAGCACAGGTCAGAGTGTTGTTTGTGAGGTCCAAAGACTGACAGGTGAGCGTTAGTCACGGCTGCTGTTCTGCTCAGTTAAGCATACACAATGCTGACCAGTCCACCAGTGGAGGTGGGTCGCCACTCTCCAGGGGCTGCACATAGAAACTATCCCAAGGGCTCTGGGAGGCATTGATGCCACTTCCACACAACAAGAATGAGACGAGGAACTGTCTGTCACCTTCCACCTAAGAGAAAACCAATGGCCCTTCTCACCACATGTGACCCTGAAGTAGACAAACCCACCCTTCCCTTTCTCTGGAAGATTAGGCCTAGGTGAGTTGGTGACAGAGAGGGCTACCTTGAAGGAAATGATTGTCTATACAGAATGAGCTGACACTGTGCTGAGCTAGAAGGTCCTTGTGTTGCTGGACAGTGAGTCCTGGGACAAAACCTTCATGGCACAAGCCACAGGAGGATCACAGAGAACGAGGCTGAGTTCCTCAGGGAGTACCAAATATAAGCAAATCACTATACAAAGCCCACATTGAAGAAGAGGCAGTCAGAGCAGAGCAGAGCACCATAGGGATTGCCAGCACAGCATCCCTGCTGCCCACTAACATCAAGGACCACTGCCCTACCAGAGGCATGGCTTTGCTGGGCAGTGAGCTAGGATAACCATTATCATGGGACACACACCCTCCCAGCCTAGTTACCTGGTTGCCGGAAGTGTGCTGACTCTGGTGAAAAACACAGACGGCTCAACTTCCACATGCAGTCCCAGAGACAGGTTCCTGTAATACCCTTCCACGTGGCCTGGGCCTCCAGAGTACTTGAAATTCAGGACAGCTTCCAGAGTCTAAAAAGTTAAGACAAATACCAAATCAGTACCCACAAGTACATGAGGTTTCATGCTGGGAAGCAGGCTGCCCCTAGGGAGAGTCTCAAGACCCTCACACATGAAAGGATCAAACAACTACCCCAATTCACACCATGCATCTGGTACCACTCTTCCTGTGGTACCAAAAGTCTGAACAGTCCTCGGCGGTACATTCAGGTAGAAGGGGCTCCGATATGCGCTCTGTTTAGATAACTGCATTTGACAGAGAAAATATACTGGGTGCACGTCAGCAGATGGCTGGGAAGGGCAGCATCCATGCAGAAGGGGGAAGGCAACTTCTACCCCCAGGCTGACAGTGACGAGAAGCCTTAAAGATCAGAGGGAAGCACCGCAGAGGCCCTCTAGGAAGACCAGGGCAGTGCCACTATGCCAAAAACGGGATGTGGGATGAAGAGGTGGCAGGTGCCATACAAATGGGCAAGAAGGCACCAGTACAATGATGGTGGGTGGCTGAAGTTAAGCAGGGTGCCAGTGGTCCACACTCTCCCCTCCTAGGCTCTTCCGGACCTTCCCTACTGAGTGCACATACATAGGATGGAGGAGAGTAGGAGAGTAGACCCTGTCTCCCTTGATGATACAAGAATATAAGAGGCATTTGGCCACCACACAGGGGAGGAAAGACATGGAAAGCCCAGCCCCAGTCCAGTCTGGCCATAGCTAACCATCTTTTCCTTTGAGATGAGATTTTGGTCTACTCGGGGGGAGCAGCCCAGACCAGGAACAGGGAAGTAGGGGTGGGGGAAAGCTACAGGGACACTAACCAGGTACAAAGAGGCAGAGCTGCGTTCTTAGAAATGCTGAGTGAGGGCCCCACCATTGTTTTGGAGTGCAGTGCTGTTGCATCAGGGAGGAGACTCGTGCCCAGCACCTGCCATGGCATTGCACAGTGGCACAGTACACGAGGAAAGGGTACTAAGATGTCACAGGAAGACCCAGATGTGCTGGATCTACCTGGGACTGAAGAGGGCTGAGCATACGAGGCAAATCCTACAGGACTGTAACCCCAGCCTCAAAGTCCTGCGGGACCCCTCAGGAGGAATAGCTGTTAACAGCCCTGCACACAGGTAGAGAAATAACGAGGACAGGGGACGCGCATTATAGAAAAGATGGCACCTCCTACATCCCGAGTCTGTCTCCTACCCACCCCCACTCCCCCACCCTGCTCAGTACAAGGTAACTCTGTAGGGATCATAGCCTGTGGGACATAGTGTAGCCATGGTAACAAGAAACCTTGGCCCAGTTAACTCCTGACTAAAATGATAGAACCTTCCACAGCAGTGTTCTCAAACAGGTGTGGACAGCAGGGGCCCTTAGGGCAAATCCAGCCACCACCTGATTCTGCAGGTCTGCAAGCAGAGAACTTCACTGTATTTCTTACAGGGAATAAGTCGAAAAACAAAACAGAAACAGAACAGGCTCTGCAATGGAGACTTTCTATGGCTGGCCAAGTCAGAAACATTTATTATACAACCCTTTCCATTCAGACTTTGCAGATATTATAGGCTGGAAAGATGGCTCAGCAGCTGAGAGTCTGTGCTGTCTTCCAGAGGACCTGAGTTCTGCTCCCAGCACCCACATCTGGTGACTCGCATCTGCCTGTAACTCCAGCTCCAGGGAATCCTGGGAATCCCCTATGGGCTCCTTAGGTACCTCCACTCACATGCACAAACCCACACAGACACAACAGAATTATGAACAACAAACTTAGCAGATAGAACCGCTAGAGGAAAGCATGGAGGTGAATATCCACACCTCTCAGACATAACCCAGGAGCACAGGAGGCAGACCAGAATATAATAGCATGGTGCCAGGGCCCCAGGAGGTGAACAATGGGATGCAAGGCCAATAACATCCCCTGACACATGTCCACTCTGTGTCAAAGAAGAACAGAGAAGGCTCCCAGCACACCTGGCTCTAACCGTCCTCCTGAAGCACTTTCCAGAAGCAGCAACAAAAACAGAAGTCGAGCAGTGGTGCTGCTGTGCTGGAATCTCCAAGCACATGCTGAGGTACTAGAGTTGGGGCTCACTCTTCCCTAGCCACTGTGACAGGGAGTCATGTTTCCAAGAGGTTAAAGTGAGATGCCTGCCTTCGGCCCTTGTCTTAGTTAGGGTTACTATTTCTATGATGAAACATCATGACCAGAGCAACTTGAGGAGGAAAAAGTTTATGTCTTACACTTCCACAACATAGTCCATCAGTGACTGAAGTCAAGACAGGAACTCAAACTGGGAAGGAACCTGGAGGCAGGCGTTGATGCAGAGGCCATGGAGGGATGCTGCTTACTGGATTGCTCTTCATGGTTTGCTCAGCCTGCTTTCTTATAGAGCCCCAGGCCACCTGCCCAGGGGTGGCCCCACCCACAATGGACGGCCCCTCTCACACTCAATCTCTAAGAAAATGTCATACAAGCATATCTATAGCCATTTTATTGAGGAATTTTCTCAATGGCATCTCCCTCCTCTCCAGTGACTCTAGCTCCTGTCAAGTTGAAAGAAAATTAACCAGCACAGCCCTCCTCCCTCACATTCTATAGTTACCCAGCAAGGTGTGTCTGGCCTGCACTGACTGCTTCTGTTGACCCACTTATTTGCAATGAGGAGGCAGCCATAGCTATTGGACTTTTTAAAAATCAAAGGAAACTTTGGGAGCTCAGCCCAGTGTTCTGCATCTGCTTCCATTAGTTACTGGATGAAGGTTCTATGAAGACAATTAAGATAGTCATAATTCTGACTTCAAGGCAAGGCTAGTTCAGGCATCCTCTCTACTATTGCTTAGGATCTTAGCTGGGGTCATCCTTGTGGATTCCTAGGAATTTCTCTAGTGTCAGGTTTCTTGCTAGCCCCATCATAATGGTGACCTTGCTCTTTTATTGTGCTCCCTCTCTGTCCTTCCCCCATCTCAAACATCGCATTCCCTCAAGATCTCTTTCTTCCTCCCTCCCCTTCTCCCCTCATACTCCCACACCTTACTTCCTTCTCCCCCCACCTCCATGCCCCCAATTTTCTCAGGAGATCTTGTCTATTTCCCTTTCCTGGAATCCAAAGTCCAGTCAAAGAGAGGGAGAAGCGATAATATGAGCAAAGGGGTCAAGCCCATGATGGGGAAACCCAAAGAAATAGCTGACCTGAGCTAATAGGAGTTCAGTGACTCAGGCCTGACAGTGTCGGGGGAGAGAACAGGAACAGAACCAGCATAGGATGAAACTAGGCCCTCTGAATCCTCTGAATGTGATAACTGTTTTATGTCTGGGACAGAAGGTGGGGCCACTAACAGTGAGACAAGGGTTTATCCCTACTGCTTGTTCTGGCTTTTTTGAATCCATTCTTTTTGGAAGGATACCTTGTTCAGTCTAGATGTAGTAGGAAAGGCCTTAGTCCTGCCTCAAAGCAATGTGCTAGATTTGTTGACTTTTCATGGGAAACCTTACTCTCTCTGAGGAATAGATTGGGGGGGGTGTTATGGGGAAGATGGAGGGAGCAGGAGGAGGGGAGAGAGTGGAAAGTTATATTGGTATGTAAAATGAGAAAAAAACAGTTTTAAAAAGAATAATTTTTTAAAAAAATCAAAGGAAACTATGGTGTAAAAGGTCCTTCTGTTTATTTGTTGCCCTCATTGATTAATGAATAAAGAAACTGTTTTGGGCCTAATAGGGCAGAACTTAGGTAGGAGGAGAAGAGAGAACTGAATGCTGGGAGGAAGAAAGCAGAGTGAGAGAAGCCATGGATCTTCTGCCTGAGATGGATGCCAGTTAGAATTTTGCCGGTAAGCCACAGTCACATGGTGATATACAGATTACTAGAAATGGGTTAAATTATGATGTAAGAATTAGCCAATAAGAAACTAGGGCTAATGGGCCAAGCAGTGTTTTACTGAATACAGTTTCTGTGTGGTTATTTCAAAGGCTAAGCTAGCTGGGTGGACGGGAAGAACAAAGGGACCCTCCTTGTAACAAAACTACTTGTGTGTGCCTCATATCAGAGAGAGAACATTTCGAGGGGAGGCAGTTGGCAAAGCCTATGCAGCCTGGCAGGGCAGAAGGAGAGAAGGTGGGGGTCACCAATAAAATCTGGTTTAGCACCATCAATCTATGGCATGGCACTATGGCTTAGCATTTTCAGCCTCAGCCACCAACCATTAAATGGGGACATAACTAGTACTAACCTCCTCAGAGTTTCACTAAATAAATTCTTTGCCCTCTATGTAACCTTGCAACAGGGCTTAGAACGGGAAGAAATGAGCATTTCTTGTCATGAGTTTTGAACTTTAAAGGCTCTATTTGTTTGGAGGGGGAAAAAACCCCTTCAACCCAAAGGATGATTTACTGGGAGAAAATATTCCTACCCAAGTCACCACGTAACTCCTTCACTTAATTCCTTAGCATGGCATATCACCCTGTTGACACATGGTCACCATTCAACATCTGCAGAACCTTCCTTATCTTCCCAAAAGAAACCTCACAACCCACTTCACACTGCCTTCCCAATTCCACATCCCAGCACCCCCTTATCCTGGTCCCTGGCATCCCTCCTGCATCCACTCTCAAAGCAGTTGACTATTCTGGAAGCCTTGGGTAATCAAGCCTTCTGTGACTGGCTTATTTCATTTACCATAATGCTCTTGAGGTTGGCCCACCCACAGTTTGCACCAGATCACCTCCTGTTTTTAAAAGGGAGCACTCCCCACTGTGTGGCCTGGCCACCAGGGATGTTTCATCCGTGAGCAGAAGGCTCATTCCAACCCTGTGGGTCTAGTGCAGAATGCTGCTATGACAGAGGCAGGCAGATGTCCCTGCCTCACTTTCGTCTGTTTGGGGCATGCAGAGGGTGAAATTTCTGCATTGACCATTTAGTCTACATTTGCTTTCTGAAGGATCACCAGGTCATTTGCCACAGCAATACACACCACTTGACCCTTCAGCTAGCACACACACGGTTCTGGTCTTTTTCTCACTGATACTCATTTTTTGGTTTTGTGGTAACAGCCATCCTACGGGTGAAGCAGGTTAGGTTAATGCAGGCCTCTTCTCTTCTGTGATTGTAAACCTACTGTGTCTCTTCCTTGGAGTGATGCCCATTCAGGTCCTCACCTCAACATCAGTAAGCTCACTGTTTCCTCTGCCTCCCACCACTCATATTGTCTTCATGTCCATGTGTATGGGTGTCAATCAAGCCAGTGATGCCAACAATGCTGTCACAGACCTCTCTACCCACTTTTAAATCCTTCTTTCTGACCACCCACGGCAACCCACAGCTCTTCTTTACTAACAAAGTACTTGGTCAAACAGGTGTTTTTCTAAATTTAACACTCATGCTTGAGACTCACTGAAGTCTCAAGAGCAGCTTCTCTTTCTGCTCCCATCAGCACAAAGCACAGACCCATCAACTCTAAAGAGCTACTGGTTTCTTGCAAACATGTCCTAGAGCCCATGAAATCACACAAGATACCTTCTGTCAATTCTGAGTATAGTTGAATCTAGCTAGCTAAAGAAATCTCCCAGCTATCTTTTGAACACAAGGATCTGGGCTTGGTTGAGGTGAATACGGCCTTTGACCTCAGGAAGCACAGTTAGTGCTGAGTGCATGGATATAGGAACAAATCTGCACATGGACAATCGAGTCAAGCTATCAACCAGCAAGAAGGTGGCTCCTTGCTTCAACCACAGGCACAGTGTTCAGGGAAACAGACAGAGTCTCTGGAAGCCTTGAAAAACAAAGGTCATGACACACAAACCCAACTTAAAAACCTCCTCCAGAGAGGACTGTAGGAGAGAAATCACCCAGGGGTGAACAAAAGGTGCAAAGGAAGATAACTGTCAACTCCAGGGAACAAGAAAGAAATAGCCCATGCTCTGATTTTCTTGAAATTGGCTGTTTCTTTACTCTACAGGGAACCAAAGAAAAGATATAATTAATGGGGGAGGGACATTTAAGTTATAAAAATCAAGCACAGAAAGGGTTTGGTGAAATTGAGTATTGCTGCCTTCCCTCCTAATGATTAAAAGGAGAAAAAAAGAAATAAAAAGCAGCCTCAGCCTGGTGATATTAGAATATTTTAATGAAACCATAAAGCGGGCTGACAGGCAAAAGGCACAGGATGTACAGAGCCAAGGAAAGGCAGCACTGAGCTGTCCTTCCTGGACACCATATGATCCATGTGAGGACAGAGCACTGTCTCAGTCCTCAGTTTGAGAGAAGACTTATAGAAGGCTGCAATGAGCAAGGAAGTAAAAAAGAAATATTTGTTTTCAAAGCACAGTAAAACTGAGTTTTCAGGCTAATATCAGGGTCTCTAAATGGCATCTTTTTATTGAGCACCTGTATATGTAAAACACTAAACTGAGTGGTCTGTGCCCAGCTCCTATAGTGGGGAAGGTGCTGTCTACTGAGGCAGGTGTCTTAGTTTCCTCCCCTGCTGCTGTGACAAGACATCCTGACCAAAGCAACTTGAAGGAGGAATAGCTTGGCTCACAATTCCATGTCACAGTCCATCACTAAGGGCATCAAGGCAGCAGGAACTTGAAGCTGCTAGTCACATCCACAATCAAGAGGAGAGCTGTTGTGGAACAATGGTCTTGTACCCTGTAAAGATTTGTTACTTGTATTTTCATAAAACACTGATTGGCCAGTAGCCAGGCAGGAAGTATAGGCAGGGTGACCAGAACAGGAGAATTCTGCAAAGAAAAAAAAAAAAAGGCTCAGTCTGCAGTCGTCACCCAGACAAAGAGGAAGCAAGATGAGACTGCCTCGCTGATAAAAGGTACCAAGCCATGTGGCTAACACGGACAAGAATTAAGGGCTAATATAAGTTATAAGAGTTAATTTTAAAAACCTGAGCTAATAGGCCAACCAGTTTATAATTAATTTAGACCTCTATGTGTTTCTTTGGGACTAAAAGGCTGCAGGATTGGGCAGGACAAAAACCTCTGTCAACAGAGAGCAGGAAGAATAGATACATGCATGCTCTGATCATTTCACTTTCTCCAGTCTTAGAGTTCAGAATCCCCTGTTCAGGGAATGGTGCACACACAGTGGATGAAGTCTTTACACATCAATTGAGATAATTCTCCACAGGCACATTTTACAGGCCAACTCGATTGAGACAATCTCTCATTGAGACCCTCTGACCAAATGATTCTAGATTGTTCAAGCTGACAATTAAAACTAGCAATCACAGCAAGGTTCTGTGTAGTTAGGGGTTCTGCATAGCCTAGCCCACAAACCCAAGATTCAACACAGAGCTATCTAACTGGTCATTCTACCCGTCCCCTTTGCCCCACCATTCAAGAAAAGCACTCATAAGAATATTCATTCACCCATCTATCATTCACTTGCTGACATGGACGGATGTCCACTAACTCCTTTAAGTTGTGCTTTGACATTCACCTGCATGCTGTAGCACACACACACACACACACACACTCTCTTTGAAAAATGGTCCCATTTTTTAATCAGACCAGTATTACTCAAATGCTGAAGCAGAGACTTTATAAGAAAACCACTTTAAGGCTAGTATTTTTCATAAATTTAACTGTAAAAGTTCCTAACAAAGTACTCATGAATCAACTTTAAAATTATATAAAATGAATCATACATCATGACCACATGAGTCTTATCTCAGCAACACCAGGATGGCTTAATCTTTGAGATCAACTTGTGACTGTCTCTCACTATAGTTAACAATTGGTCAGCAGAAAGGAAAAGCGTGCCACATAAACAACAGCAAAAGCAGATACAACATTCAAACCATCTACACTTTTTAAAACGTGGAGCAAATAACACATGGAAAGGTACGTTTTATAAAATGTACCATTAAAACCTCAATGAAAAGGCAGACTTAATGGTAAGTAACTGAATATTTCCACCAAACATTTAGACATAATTACATAATATGTGAATTCAATGTCAAACAATTAAAGGTGTCTATGGAAAGGGATAAAACAGTTCCGAGACATTATCCTGTTAAAAAAAAAAAAGAAAGAAATCTACTGAAATGCTCACATGCTGCTGGTAGTACTGTAAAAATAGCACAATTGCTTTGAGAAATGATTAAGTAATTTCTTGTAAAGTTAAATCTGTAATCCCTATATTATGATTGAGCAATATAACTCACATCAAGGAAAATAAAAACATCTATCCACATGAAGATGAATATAAATATGTCTGGAGAAATGATTGACAACAATTTAAAACTGAAAATAACCAGTATCCAGTAAGGAATGGATGAATGGTTAGTCAGTTTTATAGCATGCCTGTAAAAAAGAATGCTTGCCTCCTCCACCCCATGAAATAGAACAGGGAGTGGTGTCAGGAGCATGGGTGACTCTTGAGATGTGCTATTCTGAGAACAGTTGACCCAAGAGCACACTGGACACTAGAAAGGTCAATCTTTAGTCTCAGTAAGGAGATCAGAGTTGCTTGGGACTGGAGACAGGAGAAGATTTGGCTTTCTGGGGTCATGGGGTGTTCCACATCCCAGTGGTGGGGACGGCCATCCAGGTCACACATTTGCCAAAACCGTGAGGCTTCAGTATCTGAGGCTGCACTGCAAAGAATGTAAGATGCACCCAGTCAACCCGATTTTGGACACCAGTGTTATTAAGAGGCACACAATCATTTGTAAACATTTAAACAATGTTTAATGCTGACCACATAGGTGTGGGACAACTGTGGAATCTGTAGGAGTCTTAGGTGGGCCTCGCGATCCCAGGTTGCACATCAAAGAATGGAGAGCCTGTGACTGACAGTAATTAAAGCTGCACATAACCCTGGAAAAGGCCTTTCGCTTCTCTAGTTCAATATCCTTGCTCAGAATCTGAGTGTTCTGACAGATATTGCCTGAGATTTTGATCAGCTCTTATCAGAACTGTTATTGTTCATTTTGTATTACTAATCTGATGTTCCACAGTCTCTAATATAACTGAAGCTATTACGGGAGGAAAAAAAAAACCACCCTCAACACATCCCAGCCTATTTAAAAGTATAAGCAGGTCTCTAATTTCTGAAGACCTCAATTGAACCTGTCACTGCAGATTCATTCTGTGATATGGCAAAAGAGCAACAGCTGGGATGCAGTCCACTTAGGGAGCCAAACGCCCAGGACCAGCCACC
>LOEQ01001289.1:68210-84394 GCA_001685075.1 Bramus lutescens
CCTGCCACCAGACCAGCACAGCAGTCTATCGGGGGTCAGGGAAACCTACCAATGAAAGTCATACCACTACTTTATAGTTAATAAGCACTTTTGGCCAAAATCTCTCTTCGGTGTTAATTATGCCTTAAAGCTAAAAATGAAATGGCGCAGCCACAATAATGTAGGGGTTGGTTTGAGCAACGGCAGCCTTCAGCACAGTCCAGTTCAGGAGACACGGAGGACCTGTGCTGGTTGAGAAGTAGAATCTGGAGTAGAGAAAGGGGTGGGGAAGAGGCCAGGGGCTATCAGCAACCCAAGTGAGTATTTTAGAGCTGGCGCCAAGGAAAGGAAGCAAGCTAGAGGCTGGAGAACCAAATGAGTCCTCCACCAACATATGTGTGTGGGGAGCAGCAACGACTATAAGGAAATGCAGGAGCAGACGCCCTGTAGACCACAGCAGAGCGGAGAGCAGCACCGGGACCTTTTTTCTTTCTCTAAACTTTGGGAGCCAAGACTGGGGTACGGCTCAGTGGTAAAGCATTTACCTGCCAATCAGAGGCCCCAGTTACAACCCTAGTATGAAGTAAAATAATAAAATACAAAATCACTCCGAAAGTGATTTTTTGAGCAATATTTTTGCCCAAATTTTGACAGTGTGACAATTAGAACACCCTCAACTTTAAATGACATTTCTCTTGTTATGAAAACTGAGCATCTTTTTGTATACTTGGGCCATTACTGTGTCTTCCTGTGAATTATTCACTCATGTCCTTCCAGCATTTCCCTCGACCTGTCTCTTCCTTCCAGACTCCTAGACGTTTTGTTATATTAAGTATGTGCTTTGTGTCATTGTCATTGGATAAACTCAGTTTGCTGCCTCAGTTCTAACACCCTTGCCTTTGAAATTATCTTTGTTTTATTCCACTTATATTGACTAGGACCAGCAAATCAATAGATGGGAATAACAACTCCAAAAGTAGACCCAAACTATCACAGGTAATTGGTTTTGACCGAGGGCAAAGATGACCCAATGATCAAGTTAGTTTTTGGATGAAGACAATGGACAGACACCTGGACAAAAGATAAAAGATAAATAACCCAGCAGGTCTCATCACCCACAAGAGTTTCTCTCTCCACACCGGGCACTGTGTTTGAATTCTGGGGATTTCTTGTTCGTTATTGTTGTTCAGTTTTGTTTTTTTCAAGACAGGGTTTTTCTATATAGCTCTGGTTGTCCTCATTTGTGGGCTGGCCTTGAACTCAGAGCTCCACCTGCCTCTGTCTCCCAAGTGCTAGGATAAAAAGCAAGTGTTGTTACCACTCAGCAGGAATGTATTTTTAAAAAAGAAGGGAGAAGTCAGGGTGGAAGAGACAGTGCCAGGCAGTACCTATAGTCCCTGCACTCAGGAGGTAGAGGCAGAAGGTGCGAGTTTTCTAACAGGCAGGGTGGACCTCCTGTATGAGGCCATCCGAGGTGAAAGTAGAAGGAAAGATAAGGATGCCAGCCCTGCAGGACCTGGAAGAATGTCCCAGACACAGGAAATTGCGGAGAGACAGTGTTAGAGGTGGGGATAAGCCCTGTGCAGTGACAGAGTAGCCCCACAGGAGCGTGGCAAACAGACTGGGCTGAGCCGCTGCCCCTAATGGATAGAGGCCAGGCGGTGTCTGTGGAAGCAGAGAACATTGTGACATAGGAGCAGGAGGTGGCACTGCACAAGGGGAATGAGAAGATGCAAGCTGGAGAAGAACTATGCTCAGGAGGCTGATGAAGGGCATGAACATCAAGTCTGGCTCCGCGGACATGTGAAAGCGGTACTAGAACTAACCGAGAAACCGGACAACCGGAAAACCAGAGACTGAGTGGAAAGGAACACGGAGGCTTGGGCTTCTTCAAGATTTTAATGGCAAACCCAGAAAAAAAGGATGGAAAGGAGGATGGACAGGTTATAGAGGACCTAATACTTAGGACTGGGACATCTTCAAGTTTGAAAACCCCACAAATGTGTGGTGCAGACAGTGTGATACATGGGCTGTGGATAGACAAAGACAAGTCAAGGCAAGAGAACCAGTATCCAGGCAGAGACAGCTGCATAGCCTAGGGGACCCAAGACAGCAGACTTTGTTCCCGACCAACTCCCAGCCCTTTAGAGACACTGCATTATATTCCCTGAAACAGAACATAGGGACAAGTCGCTCATTGTATGCTGTTCAATGCTCCTGCTAACCACAAAACGTTTGCTATGTTGGATAATCCACAGTTTTACAAAGCACATCTGGGGCAAGAGAGACTAAGAGTTAATAGTCTGGGCCATGGCAGCAGACTCCACCGCCCAGCTCAGGGCTGGCCATCACTGCCTGCCCAGCTGCCTGGTGAGAGATGTGATGGGCGGTTTCCTCATCTGGGTATCAAAAAGATAAGGAAGCTGGTGTTAGAAACGTACCTGGAGCTGTGCCTGGCATTGGGAAGACTGTTCTAAATGCTAGCTAATATTGTTATTACTGGGTCGGTGTTTGACAGAGAGAAGGGCAATCAGGTACTGGCACCAAAGGATCATAAATAGAATTAACAGCTGCCTCCTACATTAAAAATCACTGGCCCCAGGCACCCAGATATGGATAAGACTTTATCATAGCTGTCCTTAGCCCTTCCCAATCCCTGCCTGTTTGCCCTGGTCTTAGGTGTCAGCATAACCACACACACACACACACACACACACACACACATACACGCATGCACGCACATATACGTGTGTGCCTTCAGCAAGTGCTAAAGCTGCTAAGGCTATCCTACTTCATGTCCCCTACTCAGTACAGCCATCAAGTTCTGACTTGGTCCAAAAGCACCAGGCCCCTCCTCTCTAAAGTTTCTCCGCAGAGCTCCCTACCCTAGCTCCCTGTCTTTTGTGCCACTGTTACTCTGCATCACTCCCTCCTGCTCAATCAGGACAATAAGGAAGAAGATAATAATGTCATGGGGGCAGTGACATCAGAATGGGAAGGTGGACTCATCACAATGTCCAGCACAGGAAGGGGCTATGTCAGTGTTGGCTCTACATGCTTGTGATGGCTCATGCGGACTGTCACCTCGATAGACTCTAGAATCACTGAAGAACAAGACTGAAGATGCCTGTGAGAGATTATCTAGATTAGGCTAATAATGTGGGATTCCCCTCTGTATGCTGTGATTATCATAAATGAATAAAAAAAAACTAGCTTGGCCTGATAGGGTAGAACAGAGGAAGTAGGTGTGGGGGAAATCTAAACTGAATGCTGGGAGAAAGATGGGAAGAGTCAGAGAGAAGCCATATAGCCCCGCTGGAAGATGCTAGAACTTTACCTGGTAAGCCATAGCCACATGGCAATACACAGATTAATGGAAATTGGTTAAATTAAGATGTAAGAGTTAGCCAATAAGAAGCTAGAGCTAATGGGCCAAGTAATGATTTAAATAATATAGTTTCTGTGTGATTATTTCTGAACTGAGCAGCTGGGAACCAACAAATGAGCTCCCTTCAACAGGCTAACTGTATTGAAATATGCCCACCACAATGTAGGTGACACCATCCCATGAGGGAGCTTAGATTGAGTTAAGGGAGAAGTTGAGTTGAGCACCAGAAAGAATGAATGCCTTGCTCCCTACTTTCTGGCAGATGCAATGTGACCAGCTGCCTCAAAATCCTGCTGCTAGGCTTCTCCCCAGGGAAGACTGTACCCCAAAACAGAGTAAAAACAAACCCTGCCTTTAGTGTCTTCTTACTGAGTGTTTTATAACAACATGAGACAGTAACTAATTCAGGGCTCCTTTTTTCACCTCCAAGAGGAGGGATGACATGTCTCTCTGCTACTTAGAGCAGGGCCTGATGCTCCTATAGGCTTGAGAGCATGAGTTGGCTTCTTTGTAGGTCCTCACTGCAAAGGAGGCTAGGAAAGCATCGTAGAAGCATCTCCCTCATCCCAGAGTCAAAAAGAGCCAACATGGCTTCCCTAGTAACAACCAAAGAGCACAGAGTGTATGTGAATGGACATGTGACCCCTGTCACTTCTCTCCAAAGGACAATTAGACAAACTGAAGCAAAGTACACAGTAATTGATTTAAGAGAGGCAGCCTGTCCTCATTCGACAGCCCTGGGGTAAGCACAACAGTATCAGGGTTGGGTGAGAATAAAGCACTGTGGAAAGATAAGAGAATGATTTGACCTCCTTGACAGGATCCAGGATGTGCCTAAAGGGTTCTCACTTTCAGGGCCAGGTGAAGAACATCCTCTTCAGAGGCACACAGCAGGCTGCACTCTCTCCACAGAACACATTCCTGCTTCTGGGACTTTCTGTCATTCATATATATATATATATATATATATCACCATCACCCACTTTTTAGAGAAAAGAAAATGACTCAATGCACTAAATAGTTAAATAGTAAATATGGCCCCTATATTTCTATTTGTACTTGGTTTCTAGACATTAAACCATGGAACAGACCTTTCCCTATGAAAAGGTGAATGGGAAGCTCAGAGCATCTATTCTGAGCCCCACTCTGTCAGCATATCACAGTCATGTCTTGGGCCATGTGACCAGAAATGTCTCTACACACTGTGATGAAGATTGTAGGACACTGATCCAGGTATAAAGCTCCTGTGATCAGAGATGCATTCAGCTCAGGAAGAAATGGCTGTGGAATTCTCAGGGTCATCTCCATTGATGTCTTTGTTCATTTCTTCATTGAATACCTTCATGATCTGGAAGCTCCAAAATGATTCCACCCACAACCCTTGAGAGATGGTCAAGGCTGAACACAGGAGTTCAGGGATCAGCTAAAACGTCATATCCACTTCCCAGAGGTAGGATCCCACCGCCAGCATCACATGGTGCTGTCTCTGCTAAATGTGCTATGAAGCCACAGCAACCTTGAGAACCTAGAAGCTCAACTGAGGGGTTACCACCCTCTTCTCAGCTCCTCTGCTGACATCCCATGGGCATGAAGAGAAGGAAGAACATGAACATGAAAGCTTTTCAAGAAGGCCAGCTGCCCAGTCCGCCTTTGACTGCTCACCACCTGAGGCCCCCACCTCATGACTATCTAAACAGTTCTGGCTTGGCGGAAGTATGTGCCAGCAGTACTTCTCAGGGCACTAGGTGACAACCTTGCATCTCTGTACCCTTAGTGCCAGTGGTTAAATGGCAAGGTCATTTATGGGCATAATGAGAGAACACACCCAACGTATCTTTCAGGGACATGACCTTCCATCTACAGAAGAAAGTCACCCCTGATTATACTCTCAGTATTACAGGGCTCTGTGTAAGGTGTTACAGGCTACAAGGAAGACCAAGTTTATTGAAATTCTCAGACATTCACTCACAGGGAGGAATCTTTGATGCTGGGGCTCGACTTGTTTTCAATAACTGTCAAGCTAACATGCAATAAAAATCTGGTGAACCGTACATGCTTGACTTCATGGATCAACACAAACTGCATTGATGACCAGCCCCCAAACAAAGGAAGATGGATCCTCAGCCTCAAAGAATCCCAGAGCCACCTCCACTCAAACACACTCCAAATCCCATCACCAACAGTGTCCATCCCTAGACCTTGACAAAGGCAGATCGCAGAGCCATAGATCATCAATATTTGTGCATCCTACCTAGAAGGCAAAAAAATACGCGTGTATATTGTCAAATGTACAATCATTGTGAGGGGCAAGGGTCCCACAGTGCAGGTGTTTTTGTTGTTGTTGTTTTGGTTTGGATTTTCAAAAAAGGGTTTCTCTGTGTAGCCCTGGCTGTCCTGGAACTCACTCTGTAGATCAGGCTGACCTTAAACTCAGAGATCCACCTGCCTCTGCCTCTGCCTCTGCCTCTGCCTCTGCCTCTGTCTCTGTGCTGGGATTAAAGGCGTGTGCAACAACTGACCAGCCCAGTGCAGGTGTTCTAATAGCCCACAGCTGTCTGGACAGCACAGGCAGCATACTGGGGCAGAGGGCAGGGTGGGGGGAGCTCTCAAACTTTGTCCAACACCTCATATTAAATTAATTAGCTCCGGTTGGCAATCTTGCTCTTCAATTGGTTAAAATGAGGATGCAGAAAAGAAGCGACTGTTGTGGACCCAGGACCTGGGCTACTGCATCACACCAAACCCACATGGAGGAGCCTGGGAGAGCTCTGTGGAGCATCACCCACCCAGAGAGGCCTCAGTCAGCTGAACACACCAAAGGCAAATGGAGAGAATGGGTCTTGGAATGAATGGCAATGGGAGGAAGGGGTGTGCCTTTATCAGACAGACAAGGAAATATCAGCGACTTAAAGTTTGGGAACAACTGGGCAACGTGAATGGAATGGGTGTTGGGTAACATAGCAATGTCAAAGGTCACGGGTAATTTCAGAAAATGTCACCTGCTGCTAAGGAGTCTCTGATGAAGAACAAGCAGGAATAAACTCCTTAAGTGACTTTCAAAAGGAGAGAAAAACAGCATGGAGTTTCACTATTATTCTTTCCAGTTCACACTGGAAGAGTTTCCGAATAAGCCTAGGGAAGTCATTAGCAAAACGTGTGCGTGGACCTTGGCTTTACAAATAGCCACAAACACCTGGGGTGTGTAGAGGCACTGCCTTGGGGATACATGTGCGCCAAGCATGGCTAGACCCCTTTTTCTTCTTTTTTATATTGATTTTTACTGAGCTCTACATTTTTCTCTGTAGACTCCTTTTTCTAAACAGTTCTACTCTTTCTGAGAATGCCTTGGCATGAATATGGGGACCCCTTTAGAGTTACACTTGCTGGGCTCAGCCAGAGCTAAACAACTAACAGCCAGACACACAGCCTTTGAATCCAATGACCTGCTGTAATCCCACATCTGCCCATTTAAAGCTCTACTAACAGGCAGCCATTGCATACAATCAAAGCCTAGGTAAGTGCCAGGTCTACCCTCCATAACTCCTCCAAGGCACAATGTCCCCATCCCCACCCCAGTGCTAGTATAGGGCTTGGCACACAGCCCAGTGATCAAGGCTGATCAACACTCATGGAGTAAGTGAAGGAACAAAAGAAACACCTTCAGCATTGGTAGTCAGGGCTTCGAGTGGATTACAGTTTCTAGCTTCTGAGAGAATGGCTCCTGTTATAAACAGGAACTTTATAGTCTACAGATGCGGTTTTTTAAATGCACAGCTGCGAAGGAGAAAAAAAGATAGCCCTGTGTGCAAAATATGCATTTCTAATTACACTCACCTAAGACAGATTTACTCTGAAGACCAAGAATAGCTAAATAGTGTCGGTTACAAACAAGTAAGAGAGGATGTCGGCTGAAAGCACTAAACCGAACGGAAGCTAGGATTAGTGAAGAGTCAGTAAGCCATCCCAGGGGATCAGCACTAAAATAAATGAGATGCAGAGCTTCACCTCCATAACAAGGGCCATGGTACCACCAAGGTACCTGAGTCCCTCTCTACTACTGATAGAGAGAAAAGGGAGAAGGGAGACCCAAGAGGGAGGTCCAAGGGAATCTTTAGCTACATGGCAATTCTGAGGGTCTGCCTGAGATACAATGAGACCATCTCAAAAAGGAAAAGAAAAGGAAAGAAGGAAGGGAGGAAGGAAAAAGAAAACATTAGTTAAGCTATTTCTTGCTGTGCCAAAATGCCAAGCAAAGCATTAAGGGAGTGTACTAGTTATTTGTCCTGCTTCTGCGTCAAAATATCTGACTAATTAAGGGGGAAAGGGTGAACTCCAGCTCACGATTCGAGGGCACAATCCATCGCAGTAGAGAGGCACGGCAGCGGGAGCATGGCAGGGCGGGAGCACAGCAAAGCCAGTCACGTGGTCCACAGTGAGGAAGCAGAGAGCAATGAATGCTCACACATGCTCTGCTTACTTCCTCCTTTTTCTTCAGTTCTTGACCCCAGGCCACAGCATAAACAGGACCTGTGCCCTGGGCTCCTCAAAATCATTGGGCCACTCTCTTTCCTCCCCTCCTTCCTCAAGGAGATAAAGTTCTAATGGCAGTCCGAGATGCTCATTGCCTTGGAAGACCTTTCTGAGGCTTCTCCTCCTCATCAGCTCTGAGAGGAACCCGGCAATAGCACAGCCCTGCCACCAAAAGCACAAGGCTGCCATTTGTATTTTCAAAATCACACAAGAGAGTGGGGGTTTATGCAGTGCCCTCCCCACACACATTTATAGGTTATAAGGGCCGGATTTTCTAATTATTATAACTTAAAGGACGTATACTCAGCTCAGAGCTTGTGGGACAAACATGAGCACACTGTTCCCTTCTCTGACCCTCATTTATTTTTCAGTCTTCAAAATAAGAGACACATTTACAAGGTCTGTTCTGTGGAAGGAAAATATACACCCAAAAACCTAGTGTTACAGGATATTTGATCGCACTGTGACACCCCAAGGCTGTGTTAATAAAGTTAAGTTTGAATAAGAGGGTGGAGCCAGTGACTAGCTGACCAGAATTACACATAGGGAAGCCAGAAATACAGATAGAGAAGACCTACAGGAAAGAGTAGGGAGAAATTTAAAGATTGAATGGATTTCAATCTGGGAAATGTGGAGAGGACAGCTGGTCACTACTCTGCTACTTCTTTGATCCTTCATGTTTTTACCCCAATATCTGACTCTTGAGTCTTTATTAGTAAATAGAACAATAGAGACTTAGTTCCCCTGGGCTGCAACCTCAGTGGCCAGTGGGGTGCTGACTGCAGGGCCGTGGGACTGCAGATGGTAGTTAAAATATTGGTAGATTCATGTGCAGCTGCTAAACCAACAAAACCCACAGCCTAGGAAATGGCTCTCAAGTGGCCAGAATACTCGTGCACCACCGACTGTGCTTGTCTTAGAGAGAGACCTGGGACTTCCCTATCCTGCATCAGACAGACTACCACTGTTTCTTCCTGCTCCGCTTCTCCCTGCTCTGCTTCTCAGTCAGGGATATGGAGAAGCTAGATCTAGTTCCTGGGGCCCTGGGGGCAAAGGCAGCTCCCGTGGCATTTTCTCCCTAGCCTGCATGTGCAGAAATACAAGTTCCTGGGTGCTGTGGGCCACTTCCAGCACATGGGGGAGGTCTCATATTTCAATGTGTTAAGAATAGCCCTGGATGGAACAAGACTGGAAATGTGAACGGCGAGCCACTCATTCTTCAAGGAGGCAGGACTGCCTGGGAGAGCTGGAGTTCTCAACTCAGAGGGGGTAGTCATGGGGGAGCCAGGGTACACAGGTCCAGAAAAGAAACTATGAGGAAGAAAGCAAGACTTCCCTTTGGAGAAGGGAAAAGAAAGAGGGATGGGGCTGGCTTGGGTGGGCTCCAGCAACACACACCCAACCTTCTCAGGTCTCTGGAGAGTCCCACCTGGCACAGGAAAGCCCTGAGAATCTGCCAGAGAGGGGCTAGATATGGAGGGAGTTAGTCTAAAGCAGCTGGGGCAGTTAGTCTGGGGTATCACAGAGCAAAGCCAGATGTGAGTAGGCAACTGCTCCCCCACCGGTTTCTGCCCAAAGTGGGATCAGATATGAAAAGTAAAAATAGCACAGACCATTCTCCATTACCCAGGATGAGGTAGGGCCTAAGGAAAGGTCAAAAAACCCAGGACCATCAGGTGTCAGGGCCACAATGATCATCAACACTAGATCCAGCCTAAACCATGGGCCCTGCCAGAGCTTGGACTGAAGCCATACACACAGCAGCAACTAGAACATGCAATGCATCTTCAAAGGGCAAGACTGCTTGGGAGCTCCTATGAGAAGTCTCCTCAGCTCGCTTCCTGAAAGCACTGCCTTTGGTTACCTTGGGCTATGACCATGAATGTCCTGTGGCCTCGATACATAGCCCCCAAATGCCCATTTCTTCAGAAATTTCTTAAGGCTTTAAAGCCTTGGTCCCCAACATGGCACTGTTCAGGGGTGGCAGAAACTTAAGAGCTGAAGCTTAGCAGGATGGCTTCAGGTCATCAAAGAGATACAGCTTCTCTCTGCTTCCTAGACATGGGAGGAGCAGGTCACTCTAACACATTCTACTCCTACTGAGGAGTGGCTTCAGCACACGCCCAAAGCAACAGGCCCAAAGGATAATGGACCGAAATATATAAAACTGGGGCCTGGACCTGGCTTGCTGAGCTAGGCTGGCTGGCCAGTGACTCCCACAGATCTTGCTTCTGCCTCTCTGCTGTTGGGGTTACAAAGGTACCACCAGGCCTGGCTTTGTATGTGTGAGCTGGGAATCTAACTTATTCCCTTACACTTAAGTAACAAACACTTTATGGGCTGAACCAAATGCCCGTCGGTGCCCCATTGATTTTCTGTCTGCATGCTACCCACTGTTAAGAGTGGGATATTGAAGCTTCCTGGTCTTATTGTACTGCTGCATGTCCCTTCAGCTTATCAGTGTTTGTGTGGCCATATACAGGTGTGTTGATGTTGGGCGCGTATATATTCACTATAGTTAGAGCTTCCTTCAGAACTCGCTTTTCTAGCCTAATGCTTATATAATCAGCTTCTTGTTCTCCTGGCAGCTTTAGCTCTGTGGTCTCTTTTGCCTGATGTAAATATAGCCGCCCCTGCCCTCATTTATGTAACGTATCTTCATCCATCCTCCCACCTATAGCCTTCTTCATTTTCTAATCTGGACATTGGAAAACAGTTAAACAACCTATCATGTAAAGGACTGGCAAATGTTAGCTGTGCTGACATTGTTTCCAGCTATTAAAATTGTTTTTGCACTTGTATCTCGAGAAAATTTCAGATTCACAAAAATGTAGAAGCGGAGACAAGAATTTTCGCATACCTACCCTTGGTTTCTCCAAATGTAAATGGCTTGTGTAACAACTGTGAAATGGAAAAGCAGGAAACCAACATTACTGCACTTCTGCGGATGAATGACAAGGCTTATTCAAGGTTTACCAATTGTCTGACTAACATCCACCTTCTGGGTCGGGCCCCTGCTAGGGACACACTGTGTATTTAGTTGTCTCCTTTGTTCTGAGACAGCAATTCAAGCTTCCTTTGTCTCCTGATGCTGACATCTTGAAGAACACCGGCCAGGTGTTTCTTAGAATGTCTCTCAGTGAGAGGCTGATGGACCTAGCCTCCTGGCCTCACAAAAGAGCTCAGTGTGGTGTCTGCTCTACTCAGTCTCAATCTGGCATGTCTTGTTCCTGACGACAATCACCGAGTGTGCCACATGGTCAGGTGGCTCCTGACATCTCCCATCTGCTGACACCCTATTTGATTTCCTTTCTCAGGTGCGGCAAAGTTCATAGATGGAGAAGGGACCTGTGAGGCCCCTCTATTGGGAAATCCTGGAGGTTGTAGAAGGTGCTCCTTTTCTTCAATGCTATAACCACGGGTAAGTCCTCCTTGATACATTAAGTACCCTCCCACCTACGGTCAGGCAGGCAATGCCACACACATACAAAAAGGTACAAAAGGAGAAGGAGAAGGGGGGTTTTTGAGGACAGGGAGGAGAATGAGGGAAGGAGATAGGGAAGGCAGATGAAAGAGGGGGATAAGGACATGAAAATGACCAAAATCCTCTATTTAAACCTGTGAAATTGTGAAATAATTTTCAAGATGATAAAGAGTTCATACAGATCCAATAAATCAAAATTTTGGAAAACACAAACTAATGCACAGCAATGGGGGAAAAAAGACTAGTGTTTTCCTGGTGAGGCGTATGGAAGCAACACAGAGTGGACCACAAAGAGGCACCAGCAAACATGGGCTCGTGATGAGTGTGCTGATGGCCTTGGTGGTAGAGATCTCATATATGCATACACGTATGTTATGATGGCTAGTCTTTGTGTCAGCCTGATTACCTCTGCAGTCAACTAAAACCCAAGCAGCTAGGGATACCTGTAAGGCATTTTTTCTTAATTTAGTCCTTTGAAGTGGGGAGAACCACCTGTAATCCAAATCTTTTGAGGCAGGAAGATCCTTTGAATCTGGACTACACCTTCTGCGGGCAGCCTATATAAAGGACATGGAAGAAGGATCCTTTCATTCTTTGCCTGCTTGCTCTCATTCTGGCCGACAAGTCTATTCCTTCAACATTCGAGCCTATTCTTCAAGATTCCAGCATCTACTGAAGACCACTGAGACGTCTAACCTTGGACCTCCCATGGATAGACTGTTGTTATTGGACTAGTAGGACCACACAGCCTGTAAGCCACTCTAATAAATTCCCTTTCTATGACTGATAATTAGACAGGTGGGAAGACAGACAGCTAGATTCATTCTCTCAGCTCTTTTTCTGTAGAGAACCCTAACACACAGGTCAAAACTGTATATTCTAAATATACATGTTCACTGTGTCAACTACATCTCAACAAGGCTATTTTAAGAAGCAAAGACAACCCACCATATGCTACAACATGAATGAAACCTAAGGACATGAAGCCTAGTAAGCAGAAGAGCCGAACAGAAGGACAGATACTGATTTATATATTTATATATGATTGTAAAACAGCAAACTTCATCAAGCTGTGGTGGCACACGCCTTTAATCCCAACACTCAGGAGGCAGAGGCAAGCAGATCTCTATGAGGCTGAGGCTATTCTGGTCTACAGTGCAAGTTCCAGGACAGCCAAGGCTACACAGAGAAATCCTATCTCAAAAACAAAACAAAACAAAACAAACAAAAAAACCAGCAAACTTCACAGGAGCAGAGAGCAAAATGGTTGCTCCCAGGAAGCTAGGAAGAGGCAATGGGGCTGCTGTTGACCAAGTCTATATGCTTTTGCTATGTAAGCTGAGTAAGAATAGCAGAACTGATGTACAGTATTCTACTGCAGGCATTTTATGGCCTATGTAACTACAATACTGTATCACATGCTGAAAATTTTGCAAAACAAAGTTATGTCTCATGCCAAATGTTCTTGTCGAAATGAAAGACATAGGAGCAGACCCATACACACAGCTACTAAACTGGTGTTTGCTGAAGATGTGGTAGACAAAGGAGTCATTTCCCTGGGAGTCACTGCCTTGAGCTGAGTCCTATCTCCTTTAACTGGGACTGGTTGCTCTTCTGAGTTACTACATCCATGACACTCCTAGAACAGCCTCAGAGGGACTGTCTACTCCTGAATTCTGGGAGACTGTCTACTCTGGTTTTAGAAGATGCCTGGGTCAACACTTAAATGAGCTGAGATCCACATAGGTGACAACTGACAACAGGGATTAACTTCCTCTCCCACGGTTGATATGTAAAATCTTTAACCCATAAGGTGCTGGGGGGAGGGTATTGTGCCACTGGCATTATGGTGCCACTGACAGTGAGTTCTAAAATGCTCCCCTTGTGAGTGTCCACTGAGTTTTGATATCAACTTAGCAGCCTATACATGAGAGTATGTGTGTCCACTGTAGAAACCTTGTTGAATACTACCTGGTTCTCCTCAAATGAGGTCCTCAAACCCCCAAGCTCCCACAGCAGGGCTTCTTGTGTGGATGGCTCTCCAACCAAGTGCTTAGCCCTAAATTCAGCTTCTCTTGGACCTACACACCTCCTCCACCCATGCCCAGGAGGTGCTCACCATGGGAAATAACGTTTGGAGGCAAGAGCCAACTAGGCAGGAGGGGCCTGAGTAGACATGTGAAGGGGTGGTAAAGTCAGCAGGGAGGTGGTGAGGGGACAGACATGGTAAACAAGCAAAACAGGCTTGGACAAGGAGTTACAAAGACGACATCTCATTTGAGGAGCTCATGCAAGCCCTCGGGGGCTCTGGCCTGGGTGGGTAGGGACATTGGGCAGGCAGTGAGGCTGCAGAGAATGATAGAGAAAATTAAGGGGCGTGAGAATCTAGCTGGGCAGTCAGAGGCTTCCACACAACTGATACCATCAGAGCTGCCTACAGATAATGCTTATTTTGCTAAAGACATCTCAAACCTGGGCAATAAAGACAACAAACAAACTCCACTCTAGGGGGCCAGAGTACGTGAGAACTTGAGTTTCATCATGCCAGCCCTTCTCTGCTAGCCCCAATCTCAACAGTGCACCTCACAGAGCCGCCTTGCCATTCCGTCCGCAAAAGGAAACTCTTTGAAAGAAACAAATAAAGCAGCACGTAATTTTTTTTCTTTTTTCTTGAACTGTAAACTTCACTTTTCCAAGAGGGCTTCTGTCACTACCCCTTTCCCATGACCCATCCTCACCCTCCTCTCCCCACAGCCTGCATCCAGCTGCTGTTTCTCCCTACTTCTCCATCTTTCCTTGAGTCTGTGTTCCTCACTGAGGCTTCGCTTTGTCAGTACTTCTCCAGAGAGCATCACTGCCCCTTGTGACTCTCACTGTGGGGCCAAACTGTCACCCTCGCCACATTCCTTGGCACCGGCTGCTCTCCAGCGTGTTTGCATCCTGCCTGCCCTCCAACCATACCTTAACCTTCTCCCAGTATATGGTGGCCCTGGGCACACAGTGACTATACCTAACAGCACATGGTACCCAGAGGTTCAATCAATGTACTCAATGTTCTTTTGCCCTTCTGGGTTCATGTTTGACTTCTTTCCATGCCCCACCAGTCACCTGTGTCCCTATTCCTAAAACACAACCATGCCTGACAATTCTGAGGATACTAACCCCTCCCCCCACAAGCTGTACCTGTCCTGTCTTCTGAGGCCCAAAAACCAGTTCTTCCAAAAGACTTTTCCCAGGGAAGATGAATCCTTTCTTCTCTGGGGCCTAGATTCAGTGAACATCCATCTTCTGTGACTTTTTTGGATTGTTCATTAAGGCACAGTACCTTTCTACAATGACATTTGCAATTAATTAATTTTCATAACTCAACTGCTGTATTTGGCAGAAAGAACAATTCCTATGCCAATTATACACTAACCCACATGACCCCTTCCTCGAGAAATTCTGTTCTGGCACAAGGCTGGGTTGTGGAAGACCAGCAACTCTCTTCCACATTCTTGTTTTACAAAGTGACATTCATGGAGTGTACCTAGAATTTGGTGTCGCATGACTTTGGAGGATGCAATTCTAGGCTGACACAGAGAGAAGAGATTATAAGGCATCCGAAACTGCTAACAACAGACTCAGTGGAAGATAGTAAGATGAGAGATAGTACTGTCCCTGCCCATTTGGCAGGTCAGGGGTCAAACTGCAGGCATGGGGCTCCTGGAAGGCAGGTGACACACAGATCACCCCCTGAAATTCCCCTGTGATCAACACTGAGTTTTCCCAGACAGAGAGAGTTGATAGATGCAGGAGAAATTGACCCATCCACCCTGGAGGCCTAAAGGGTGGAGGCTGGGGGACTGGGGCAGCCAGAGCACTATATAGAGAAAAAAAGCCATGAGATTCTTACTCTGGAAGTTTCTCAGACACTGAGCCAGGTGAATCCAGGCCACAGTCCAAGCAAGCAGCACTTGAATTGATATAGAGCATTTCTCCAGGACCAGGGCTATTCTAGACTAAGAAGAAAGGACAAGGCATCATGGCCTGGTTGGGCTTGACACACAGAAGACTTGACTACTGCAGGAAAGTGAAGGCCTCTGGCCAGGAGTCCCCGAAATGGGTAGCTCTCAGCAGCTTCCTACACCAGGAGGGACATTCCCATCATGTCGATGAACCACAGCTCTCCTTTCTGTGTGCATGGATCAGATAAGGCACAGAAGACTGCAGGTGCCAGCAGTGGCAGGCAGCATGTCTTCTGACAAAAGGGAACCTTCAGACAGGTGGACAACGTAGAGTTCAACACTGGTTCTTTTCACCTGTTGGATTACTGGCCATCTCAGTACTAAATTCCCATTTCATCTTCATGCTGTTAAAATCTATTCAAAACCAAGGTGCTGGCTTGCTCCAAAGCAGCACCACCCGAGTGTTTTGGAAGCCAGAACCTGCCAAAATTCTATGCTTGGCTAGGAGACAAGCCAGTAGCTACTCAACCACTACCTCAGCTTCCTGGCCTCTAAACTAGGGCCAGTGAAGCAGACTCACCAGTGCTCCCTTCCTGTCCTAGGGACCTCTCCCTGCCCCTGGCCATGCTACTGAACTCAGTCTATGGACTACTCTGCCAGGGGTCTTGTCTGTCAGCAACCTGGACTCCCCCTTGGGAGTTCAGAATTCCTCCCACTTCACAATATAGGCTCTTGGTCGTGGTAAGACCCTTGTGAATAAAGTCTACATTGACACGGGGGAAATATGGAGACAGCAGGAGTGAAGATTATTAGAAATGGGTTAATTAAGATGTGAGAGTTAGCCAAGAAGAGGCTA
>LOEQ01001289.1:84466-96266 GCA_001685075.1 Bramus lutescens
ATTTCGGGGTATAAGCTAGCCGTGCGGGAGCTGGGCCGGACGAAAACAGGGCCTGCTCCCCTCATTACTACAGAAAATCACTCCTTAGTTCACAGGAGACCTAGGCTGGAATGGGAACAGATGTGGGAGATGTGGGAACGGTTACCAGATGGCTGTGGGCTGCACAGAACAGCAACGGTGCCCCATGTCATATGATTTCCCCATGGTCTGCCAGGAAACAGCCCTTGGAACGCCCTGGATTGGACTGCACACGTGGACATACGCTGGAAAAAGACCTATGAGCTCCCAATAGCAGGCAGAGCGGGATCTCCCCCGCAAATGACTCTCAGAATTTTAATTGGATTTGCTCTAAATTAGTTTGTAAATAGGTCACAGAGAAGAAATTAACTAGGAAGTAATTACATGGAGGATAAAAGTATTAAGAGTTTACTTAACACCTAGGAAATGTTGGGCCCAGATAAAAGCCAGCACCTCGGGAACACACACACATGCACACTCACACATGAATGTGTGTGCATGTGTACACGTCTCTGGTTAAACAACATGGCATAATGAATACCTGTATCATGTTAGGTGTCTTAAATAATCTAGTGATGTGGAGTGATATGGAGGATGTGTACACACTGTCTGGAAGCAATAGTACACTTTGTTGTTTGAGGGGCTTAGAGATCTGTGGACCTGGAATTCCTGGTGCTGGATCCGATTGTGCATAAGGGCAGAAGGAAGGGGCAGTGACATGGGTATGACTGGCTCCTGGGACTTCTTACAAAGTTGCTTGAAGTAGAGAGGACTCAGTTGTTCAAGAAGCACCTTCAGAGAAAGGCCCCCAAGCACAAAGACTTCACACAACACACTTACAAATAAAGTCTAGTGACACAGCCCTGTCCTGGCACCAAGGACATATTTGGGGAGCACACCTGACCCCACACCTCAGATGTCTAAGGAGGAACATTCGGATGTGCAGGAGGAAAAGCTTCTCACTGGGCACCAAAGACATGGGAGTGTGCACTTGCTAACTCGGCTGCCCTACTGCTTTGGACTTTGCATTTACAGTGTGTGACCTTCACTGGAAATTGCCAGTCCCTTTGGATGTCCAAGTTCCTGGCCAGCAATGTCAAAGATAGCTTGGTTTGCAGATCCCCAATGGCACTCAGGGCCCCTGAAAAGAACTGTCTGGGTATGTCAGAGAAGTAGCCTGGGGAGACCAAGAGTTATTTCAGAGAAAAATTCAGGAGCTGGGTCAACAGCTCAGTGGATAAAGAACTTGGTTTACTGGCATGAGAAACTGAGTTCAGTCCCCCAGCAACCATGTAAAATGTCAAGTATGGTGGCATGTACTTGAAATGCTGGGGAGGCAGACGAAGGAGAATCCCCAGGGCTAACTAGTCAGCCAGCCTACAAATCCCAAACTCCCTGGAAGCCTTACCCATTAAAAAAAAATGTGTAGTCCTCCTGAAGAGGCTCTAGCACCCATGCATACATATAAATGCATACACACACACACACACATACACATGCTTGCTTTAAAATACAACTGCAACTAGGACTAAGAGAGGTACAGAGAAGACAGAAGGGAAGCGAAGGCTTCATCTTCTGCTGTGGCCATCCATGGTGATTTAAATGAGAATGGCCCCTGTGGCCATTTGAAAGAAAATGGCACCCAAAGGGAGAGGCCCTATTAGGAGGTGTGGCTTTGTGGGAATGAGTGTAGTCTTGTTGAAGGAAGTGTGTCGCTGTGAGGGGACAGGTTTTGAGGTCTCCTATGCCCAAACTACACCCAATGTGACACTCAGTTCACTTCCTGTTGCCTGTAGATCAAGATTTAGAACTCTCAGCTCCTTCTCCAGCACCATATCTGCCTGCATGCCACCATGCCCTGCCATGATGATAATGGACTAAACCTCTGAAAACTCCAAATTAACCCCAGTTAAATGTTTTCTTTTATAAAAGTTGTCATGATCATGGTGTCTCTTCACAGCAATAGAAACCCTATCTAAGACAGCTCCCATAGGCTCATATATTTGAGTGTTTTGTTCCTTGTTGTGGAATATTATTTTAACTGAGAAAAGATGTGTCACATTTGTTCATGCTGTGTAATATGAATATCTGTGTAAAGGTGTGTTTATGCTGCATTTGTTTAATAATGCAAGGATTTGTTACATTTGTTATGCTGCATTTGTTTAAGTATGTAAAGATGTGTTGTATTTGTTTCACCTTGCCTGCCTAAGGCACCTGATTGGTCTAATAAAAAGCTGAATGGCCAATAGCTAGGCAGGAGAGGGATAGTCCAGGCTGGCAGGCAGAGAAAATAAATAGGAAGAGGAATCTAGGCTCAGGAGAAGAGGAGGAGGAGGAGGAGGGGGAGGGGGAGGAAAGAACAAGGGAGAAAGAGAAGGATACACCTGAGGCCAGAAGTCAGGCATCCACCAGCCAGACATGAGAAACAGTAAAAGTAAGCTATACAGATAGAAAGAAAGGTAAAAGCCCTGAGGCAAAACATAGATGAAGAGAAACAGGTTAAGTTATAAGAGCTAGCAAGAAATGAGCCTAAGCTAAGGTCAAGCATTCCAAACTAATAAGAAGTCTCTGTGTCTTGATTTGCCAGCTCATTGGTGGCCCAAAATAAAAACCCTAGTTGGTGGTCTGCTATGGAAAGGATTACGAGGTATGTCCTTGTTGGAGAAGATGTGTCATTGGGGTTGGGCTTGAAGCTCCAAAAGTCACCCTTTCCCTGCTTCCTGCTTATGGATCAAGACGGAAGCTCTCTGTTGCTACTCCAGCACCATGATGTCTGCCTGCACCCATGCTCCTGTCATGATGGCCATAGCTTCACACTCTGAAAGTATAAGCAAGCCCACAATTAAATGCTTTATTTTATAAGTTTCTTGGTCATGATGTCTCTTCACAGCAATAGAATAGTGGGTAGTGTTATGATTGTTCATCACTTTAAGAGACAAGCCATGCCCACTCATTGCAGCCCCCCGCCATCTTGGCTTCTCTCTCTGTTCCTTTTCCCCCTCTCCCCTCTTTCTCTCTCTCTCTGTCCTCTTTTCCTCTTTTCTTTCTCTCTCTCTCACCCCCTTTTCCCCTTTTTCCTTCCCATCTAATAAATGTTTAACCTAACTTTACTCTATGGCATGTTTATCCATCTCTCTCGCCCACGGGCCTTGGTTTCCAGGGACCCACTGTCTGCTGCCGCTGGGATCTCACAACAAGCTGCTGGGACCTGCTGCAGCCACCTTGGTTTGTGGACCTGCCACCACCAGGACCCCACAGCAAAACCTGCTGTGTGGTGTGCCCGGACCCTGCCCGGGGCTGGCTGCTCTCGGGACTTGCAACAAAACCATAACAGCTAGGACAGAAGGTGGTACTAGGAACTGGAATATTGCTGCAACTGGCCTGACCAAGAAGATTTTGGGAGAAATATGGAAGAAGTTGGATTTGAATTAGAAACACAATTTAACACTGTAAGTGAGGATTAATGGATTATCTTTCTAGGACCATGAAGGACAGTGGTGCTAAGGGTAATGTGGACTATGAATGACCAACTCAAGAAGGTTCAGAAAAGAAGAAAATCAGCAAGTGACCTAGAGACAACTCTTGTGACATTTTGGCAAAGAATCAGGGGGCTTTTTTACTCCTATCCTAAGACTAGGCTGAGGCTAAATTGAGTTTTATACTAATTTCACTGACAAGGAGAGTTCAAGACAACGTAGTATTGACTGTGTCACATGGATATTAGTAACCATTCTTATGCAGATCTACAATGGAAAAAGGGCAAACAGGGGGAAAGAATCAACATATACTTTGAAAAGAAAAAAAAAAACTAGGGAATGTAATGTTGGAGCCAAGTCCAGTGCTCAAGAAGATGATAAATTTAAAGAAAGATCTGGGTCTGAGTTACCTCACTCATAAGTGGTTTTTAGACATAAAGCAAAGAAAAACCAACCTACAGTCCACAACCCCAGAGAACCTAGACAACAAAGAGGACCCTAAGAGAGACATACATGGATCTAAATAGGAAGAAGAAAAAAGACAAGATCTCCTGAGTGTCAGGGTCACAGGAGAGGATAGAGTGGGAGAGGGAGAGAGGTGAATAAAGAAAAATTTATAGCACAATAAAAACAATTTAAAAAACTTAAAAAAAAATCTGACCAGAAGGGAATACCTCAGGGCAAGAGCACACCCAGATAAGCCCGCAGCCTGTGAAAGGAAAAGGCCTGAAGGATTTTTCTCCACCTAAAAAGTAATTACAAAGGAAATTTTATGCAAATGAAATTCAAGGAGAGGGTCAAATTCCAGCCCCACCCACTCCAAACAACAGAACTTGGCCACAGGGTCCTAGATTTAAAGGTGAAGAAGGATACTGGAGTGAAGGGTTATGGAATCTTCCTCTTCAGTTAGGGAAACTCACCAGGTCAGGTATGTGTCAGGGAAGTCCCTGTATGGCAGCCTTGAGAGGTCACAGCACAAAGCTGTGAAAGTGGAGCCTAGAAAACATTGGAGACCCCAAGATGTTGGAGATGCCAGAGCTCTGGGATGTCTTCTAAGGAAACTTGCACATAGGAAGTAGAATCAGCCCAGGAAAAAGAAGTGTGTTGTAGTTAATAAAGCTGGAAGGAATAGGCAATCCAAAGAGCCACTCAAGTCAGAATTTGGAGTTTGCCCAGCTGGGTGTCAGTCTTGCTTTGTTCCAGTATTTCCTCACTATGTTCCCATCCCTTACCAGCCTTGTGGAAAAAGTATGGTTTGTGTAACTGTATGCTGGAAGTATGCAATTTGCTTTTTTGATTTTACTAAAAGTTACAGTTAAGAGATTGATTTGAGTCTCAGAAGAGAGTTTGGATTCTTAAATAGTCTTGAGACTCTGAAGAACTATGGAAAACTTACAAGTTAGACCAAGAGAATTTTGGCATTATATGGCTACTAGTCTATGGGGGCCAAGGAGCAGAACATGGTAGTCTGAATTAGAAATATCACTAGAATGATCTGCCTTGTCCCTCTAATAGACAAGCCACACCCACTTCTTCCCCCATCCTCCAAGCTGATCTTCAGCTTCCAGCCTGAGTCTCTTCCTTTTCCCCTCTCCCTCTTCACAAGGCAGCTTCTGTCTCTCCCCAGTTCTCTCCTCCCCTCTGCCATTTCTCTTTCTCTTCTTTTTTCCTCTCTCTCTCTGCTTCTCTGCTCTTCTCCCCATCTCCATTTCCCCTCCATAACCCACCAAATAAATACACAACCTCACCCTGCATGGCGTGCCTATCCATGTCTCTGTCTCTCACCTGCCACATGGCTCCCTGCCATGAACCAGCCGCCTTCAGAGACCTGTGGCGTGTTCTCATGGCTCACTGCCCGCTGCAGCCATTTGTGATCCTGCAGCTCTTTACTTAATCCACTACAATCACCATAAACTCATATATTTGATCCTGAGGTGGTAGAATAGTTTTGGAAAGGATAAGGAGGTGTGGCCTTATTGGAGGAGGTTTGCCACTTTCTTGTTCCAAAAACCCATACCAGCTCTCTCTCTCTCCCTCCCTCCCTCCCTCTCTCCCTTCACTCGCACTTATGGATCAGATTGTAAGCTCTCAGCTACTGCTCCCAGTACCTGCCTGCCACCATGCTTCCCACCATGATGACCATGGACTCAGCCTCTGAAACTGTAAGCCAATCCCAATTAAGTCCTTTCTTTGATAAGTTGCCTTGGTCATGGTATCTCTTCACAGCAATAGAACAATGACTAAGACGCCACCCATGCTACACGCCACAAGAAAAACTGAAGGAAGAAGATGAAGGGGAAGACTCCTTCCCATCTGCAGGATGGACTTGGGAATCTTGTTCACTTATGAACTACTTTCTAGTTTGAAAGACATCATGTTATTCACACTCATCATTCCAAAGGACAATTCTAGCCTGGCCTCCTGATGAACTTGTATGCTGGGTGAAGCTGAAATGGCTGATTATCTATATTATGAAATTCTTAGATCAAAATCATTTAATTAGCACATTTGTATTTTATAGGCAGCAATCAAATCCTAGTTAGTTTACCACAAACAGCACCATGCTGGACACTTGTTCAAGCCTCCTTCATAACAGCATTTCATTTGGCACCACAATCTAGCTTCACCTAATAAATTAAATCAGTGAGTCCTAACTACCTGAATTATGCATGAACCCTTTGGTGTCAATGCAAGTTTGATTATTTAATTTGTGTTACTATATTGAGTAATTCACCCTTGAATCTCCCTCGCATACACAATATATTGGGAATAAAGAACATTAGAAGGAAAATGGAATTTGAAAACACTGCTAAGAAAATGCCTTTCTGAAATGCAGGAGCTAACTGGTTGTTCCACACTCCCTAGCACGGACCAGTGTCTGCCAGGCCCCCAGCTCTGAGCTGGCACACCTATGAGCACAGAGAAGTGATGATGTCCTCCACCCTAAGACCACTGAGCTCATGCAGTTGTTCTAGAGTATAAGTGTCATGGCAGAACTCATGATCTGTGGACAAGGAAGCAATTCTGCCCAGTTCCACAACTGGTCCAGCACAGCCCAGGATAGTAACTGAGAGAAATGGACTCCAATTCAGAGGGAAGGTTGACTTAACCTTTGGTGTTAGCTCAAACTGCCCAGATAGAATAGAAGCTAATGCCTTAGTCTCCACCTCTACAGGGTAATGGCAATGTGACTCTCCCCTTAAGTCCTCAGAGTCATAGGATGTGCAGTGAACACAGGAAAAAGGCAGGAGATAAGTGCTCTGAAGGAGTTAATGATTAGTGAGTTAGGGCAGGATTGAGACCAGCTCTCCCTCTTTGTCACAAAGCAAGGAGACCACATGTACGTGGTTCCTTCAGCACATGCCCAAATAAACCTCTCTCTTCAATGATCCAACCTTGGGTATTTTACTAAAGCAACTTGAAACAGACTACTAAAGCGTCTTCTAAGGATCCCATAATACATTGTTGTCTAAATGAGTCACATTCCACCAAAAAAGTTTCCTTTTAATTGGCATTTAACTTGCTCTACTCTTTGGAAAGAATTCTTCATGTATGCCTTCTTCCTTTGGTTTTGAATTGTTTTAAATGGAGGTAAAGAATGTCATTACAGTACAGTGGATCATCCTAAGGGACTGGATCAGATTACACGGGCAGCAGACACTTAAATGTAACAGTCCTCATGCACCTTAACCAGAACTGGCTTAATTTAAACTAAGCTCATCCGTGCATATACATGCACACATTCATCTACAACGGTAGTTTAAGTAATGCAAGATTTTCCTTGAATAATTGACATTTAATTAGCAATTGCCATGGGGAAAAGATAAGACAGACCATTCTTGCTCCATGGTGAGGCAGGTACAAGGGGGACTCAGGCTGCCTGGAGGCAACACACTGATCCCTGGACCCTGGGCCCCTTTGTGCCTGCCTCTGGATGTGTGGAGGAAGGCTGACTAGGCACATAGTACACCTGGGACTGCTCCAAGCTGAAGTTTCTTTCTGACACCAGGCCACTCTGAACAAAGCAGTTAGTTATCTCATCCAGGCTCCAGAAAAAATTCAGAGGATAAGATAGGGTACCCTGTACAAAAGCTGTGGAAATCATCCTGACAAAAGGAGCTAAGATATTTCACTGACATACTTGGTCAGTGACCAACAGAGAGCAGGAAAGGACAAAAGACTACAGGGCAAGGCTTCAAGTCACCTCTGCAGTATAGGACCAAAATAAAGACACCACAGAGAGTCCTCTCAAGAGTGGCTGAAGAAGCACAATGGAAAAGCTGCAGGAATGGCCGGGCCCAGAGTGGGTCTGGCTGCCTGGACTGCTACTCTACCTAGTGATTTTGTTAACATGGTCAGGTATGACTTTGTTAAAACTCACAAAAACAAGCAATGGCAAGATTCGATGATTTGATGAAGATTGCATGAAATTAAAAGGCTCTGTACAGTGAAGCAAACCATGAGCAAAGAGGAAGTCTTTGCCAACTATACATCTGACAAGAGATTAATATAGAAAGCCTACAAAGAACTCACAAAGTTAAAAGCAAGGCAAACAAGTCATCTCATTGATAAATGGGCAAATGAACAGAGTGCTCAAAATTAAAAATGCAAATGGCCAATAAATGCATAAAGTGTTCAACATCCTTATCCATAAGGAAAATGCAAATTAAAAACACACTCCGATTCCATCTCATCCTGGTAAGTGTGGCTATCATCAAGAAAACAAATGACAACAAACACGGGTGAGGCTGCAGGTAGAAAAGGAAGCTTTACTCCCTGGCGGCAGGAATGAAAACTGGAGCAGCCACTATGGAAACTGATGAGGAGCTATTTCCAAAACCAAAAAATAGAATGTCACATGATCCAGCTGTCTCACTCCTGCATACAGGCATAAGGAATCTATGTTAGCACACCAGAAACACACGCATGGCCATGTTTATTGCTGCCCCACTAAAGGGCGCCAAGATACAGGACTGGCTGAGCATCCATCAGCAGATGGGCAGATAAAGAAGATGTGGTGCTTGCAGAGTTCTAAGCAGCTGCCAGAAGAATGAAATCGGCAGTTTCAGGAAAACATGGAATTAGAGATCATCATGTTTAGAGAAACAAGCCAGACCCAGAAAGAAAAACATCACACGTTTTCCCTCATATTATTTTAATACGTGGAAGCAGAAGGAAGTCTATGTGGGGATAGAAGAGCTCTAAAGGCCGGAGGAGGAAAACAAGAGGGAGAGTAATGAGGGAGGTATGGAACACAGCACAGCATGTTTACACACACACACACACACACACGAAAGCAGAAGGGAACTTGACAGGAAGAGGACAAAATGGGGGAGAGCAGGAACAAGAAAGGGTCATGGAGTAGGTGAATGTGAATATATATAACTATAAAAACATGAAGTCACAGTGAAATCGATTGTTTTATATACTAGATTCAAAACTAATGAGTGACAAGAAATAAAATTCACAAAATCCTACATCAAAATGAGTGAACTTTAATGTATGTAAACCCACTTGAACAAATCTCATTTCTTTTTTAAATAAAGAAGCAAGCCAGACTAGGAGAGGTAACTACCCGCAGTGTGCATGTGCATGTGTGCGTACACGTCACTATATATAGCTTAGCAATCAAAATATAAACAACCCCAAAATGGACTAACGACTTGAAGAGGCACTTTAGGAAGGAAAACACGTCAGCGGCCAGCGAGCTCACGAGAAGGTTCTCACAGCACTAGAACCTGCTGGAGTGTAAGGTGAGAAAACTGCCAGCTGGACAAGGGGTGCCTGCAACCCTCCCACATTATCAGACAAAATGGGGAAGCCAGCCAGGCAGTGGTGGCGCACGCCTTTAATCGCAGCACTTGGGAGGCAGAGACAGGTGGATCTCTGTGAGATGGAGGCCAGTATGGTCTACAAGAGCTAGTTCAGGGACAGCTAGGACTGTTACACAGAGAAATCTTGTCTCAGGAAAAAAAAACGGTGAAGTCATTTGCAAAATGGTGATCTGATCAATCACTCTTACTACATACAGCACAGACTCAAGGTATGAGCAGCAGCAGTTCCACTCAGACAAATACCAGTGTTTCCACATGACCAACTCCCCAAGTCATGTTCATAAAATAATATTCATAACAGCTTCATTTAATAACAGTCAAAACACATGCCAAGATATGCATAACTTGGGGTATGCCTACACACTGGACTCATGACTTGGCAAGAGAAATTGGTACAGACTAAACGTGAATGACCCTTGTGAGCATGACACTGGCCACAGAAAGCCAGGCTCAGGGGAGAGCTACAGCATGTGGCCTGCTCCCTAGTGTTCCAAAATAGACACTGGTGAATGAATCAAAGGTGGAGCCCTCTCATATTCAGTACAATGATGGATGGAGGTGGGGGGTGGGGGGGGATGAAGTTTCTACAGGAAAGCAGAAATGAACTCTCTACCTTGGAAATGGTGTTTCCGTCATCAACACCGAAGTGTTGAGATTCCTACACCTGTCCAACTTGAAAACAAGTAACAAGAAATCACATTTCCATCCTTCCCTGCGTGCTTATTGGGAAAGGGGAGAGATGGAGTGGGTGGAGAGTGATAAGGGCTGACAGCTGCAGATGCCACCGGAAGGATATGCGGGATTAGTTGCACGGTTCTGCTCTTTCATTAAGTTTGAAGTTGTATGCATTAGATGGTGAAAATCTTAATCGCCTACTAGGTCCCAGCCACACACTTGCATGCCTGTTATCTCATTAAATCTTCCTATTAGGCAAGTTCATGATGCAGCTGAAGGAGAGAGAGTAACTGTCACTGCTTTGCAAAGGAGTCCTGATGTCCCCTTTGTCCCTACCCCTATCCAAATGAAGGGCTCCTTAACCAGGGACTCAAACCTTGGAGAAGGTAAAAGACATCAAAGAAAAATGGTGATGAAGATCCCTGGAGCAGTGTGGATGGGCAGGGAGCATACTTCCCAGGGCTAACCTCCCTCTTCCATCCCTCCATGCAGAGATGACACCTGGGTAAGGCAGGCAGGGCCTGCTCTCACCCTCCAGAGCCTGGCATCCCCAATCTACACCAAGGCTCAAGTATTAGTTTCAGTTGCCCTGTGAGTGAGACGCGGAGAAGGCTGTCCCTGAAGACCAGTGTCCCTGGAGAGGAGACACTCAGAAAAGTCACCACTTGTGGCTAGGAAGCAGGTGTGAGGCTTCCTCCACTATAGCCCAAGGCCCCGCATAGTGGGAGAAAGGGCCACAAGGAGGAACATGCTGGCATCGCTGGTGTGCACCACCATGCCTGCTTCATAACCAACTTCTTCTTTAAGGAGAAAGACTATCAGGCTACAGAACAGCCTCGTCATCACAACTCAGTGTTGTGAGCTTCCTAGGAGAGAAAGTGGCAGCTCCTGGAGCAGAGTAGCTGCTAGAGGAACTGCCCTTTAAACAATGGACACAGGGCATTCTGTCTTGCATCACTGTTGCTGTCTTTACAGTCACTAGAATAGAATCTCTTGTGAGAGCCATTTCTAACACAGTGATCCAAAGGCCAATACCATAATCACAGCCAGAGAATGCTGGCTCTCCTTCAAGCTTTGTGTGACGGACCCTAGACACCTCCCGCTGCCAACCTAGAGGGGCAGCTGCCCAAGGAAATAAGAAGGGAGCAATCTGTCAGGTTGCCCTCAAGCACCACACATCACTGTGATTATCTGTGCTGAGAAAGTAGTCTGCCTGGCAATCCTGGGAGGAAGGCCAGCCAGCCACAGGCCCTTGATGAAATCACTGCAAGGTGAGAGCTCACAAGAGCCTACCCACAGTTTAGCACCTGCTGATCAGCTGTCCAGAAGTGTGGGTGACAGACTTATGCTCTCTGGTCATGTTATCAGAGAGGGTTTATTCTAATCACTTGTGTTTACAAAGTCAGAATGGCATTCATGTCCTCTCTCACTGAGCCATGGCTTAGAATTGATCAATCCTCAAAAACAGCTGAGACAAAAATAAGGAAAGCAGAGAGAGAGAGAAGAGAGAGAGAGCACGAGCAGGAGACTGGGGGGTGGGCAGAGGCCTCTAAGTCAAGTTGTAGCCCTCCTCATCCTCCACTGAATGTGGCAAGTCATTGGTGACCAGCTCAGTTCAGAGGCCTTAACACCCAGTTCTTACATAGTTCATTGTGGGACTTGATATAATCAAGAAGACCAGCTATGGGGTCTCCACAAAGCCTCAACATTAGTGCCCTTCACAGCCATGCCCAAGCTAGTTTAGTTACAATCTACAGTGTGTTTGTGTGTGTGTGTGTGTGTGTGTGTGTGTGTGTG
>LOEQ01001289.1:99774-114097 GCA_001685075.1 Bramus lutescens
AGCCATGGTCTCCCACCCACTGCTGCCCTAAACCACCCACAGTGGCCCACTGCCACCCCTCTGTGAACTGTGCCATAGTGCTTTTAACATTACAGTAGTGATAAGTTATATATACCCAATAAAAAAGCCTTTAGGTGCTCAGAGATCTTGGGAATATGGCATTAAAATGTTTATTAAAAGGCTTTTCATAAGAGACAGGTTGGCTCCTAGCAGCACCACCCCATTTCCTCCAAAGAAGACAAAAGACAGGCACAGAACAATGTTCATCCACAATTTGTTTCATCAAGTGAAAGCACTAACCCACTGGGCAGGACTGCCTTTCATCTAAACTCCTGAAGATCTCCAGACAGTGGACAGAATCGACAGAAATGGATGGCCTAGCTTCTCAGTATGAGGTAGGCTTGTCTTCCTATAGATTCTTAACCCACAGGATCTTCTGAAGCCTGACAGGCCCTATACTAACAGAAGACAAATACATCCCTGAAAGGCCCTGATCTCAATGGCCACGGAGGACCCTGAGGAGTAGCTCTGGGTAGCCAATCAAGTAAGTTTGCTGTCATTTTTTAAATCAATAACTTAAGTAAAATTTTATCCTTCTCAAAGATCTCTGATGCAGTCTGACAGCTGAGAGGTTTTGTCAGTTTAAAAGGACAACTTCACAGATTTTAGCATAACCTCTTACCATGTTTAATAAAAGGTGTTTTAAGGTATCCAAATGAAAACTCTCAAGGTGTGTACCTACCTACAAGTCATAAAGATCTGAGAACAAATACAAGTTATCGAATCTCTCTCTCATGATTCATACCCTTAACATCATCAATAAAATGCTAATTAGTTGTTAATCTAACTCTATCAGAGTACTGCAAGATCAAGATTTTAAATTCTCCTTGGTCATTTTCTATAGATACTTTTAAGTCTGCACAAACATCTGTCACAGTCATTGCATGTGTTTAAAACTTAAGTTTTCACAAGCTCAAAGAATTCTTGTAAGTTCCAGGGAGACAAACTGAAGCATTCAGAAACACCCCTTTCTCAATTATCATATCCTAAGATCCCAAATATTCCTACCTTTCCGTGGTGCTGACCCCTTCCTTCTCAATTACCAGAACCTAAAGAAAATTTTTTTCTACCTAAATTTAACTTCATTCTCTGCTCTGCCAACACCTTGCCAAGTCCAAGAGACCAGACAGTTCCACATCACAAATCCTGAACAGGAGTGAAGCAACCAGCCTGCCGTGTGACCCGGTATCCCAGTTTTCTCAGGTCCCCCAAGACCACAATGTCCACAAACCAGCAGGAAGCAGTCTTGAGGACTTGAGGCCCTCATCCCCTTAACCTGCCATGCCTAACACCTCGCCTTTTTATTATAAAAGAAACACGAGAATGCTATAATTATAATTCTGCTGGCCTGTTCAGTCACCTGGGTACCTTGTCCCTTTAAGAGACAAGCTTTGCCTACTCCCAATCTCCCACTTCTCAATGAGGCAAGCTGATCTCACACCTGATCTTTTCCTGTCTATTCTTCTTCTGAAGAGGCAGCCTCTGCCTCTCCCTTCTTTCCTCTCTATCTCTGTCTCTCTATCTCTCCTCTATAATCCCCTTACCATTATACCCTTCCCAATACCCGCTAAATAAATTCTATACCCAAGCTCTCTCTGCATGGCGTATCAATCTGTCTCCCACCAGCTGTGGCCCTGGATCACTCATTTCATAAATCATAACGAGGGCCATACACTTTTAGTTGGGTGTGCTCAGTTCACTTTATGTTTCTCATTGGGTTGCGTCCTCACAGGAGCCCGTAGCAGGCAATGAGATGAGGGCTCAAGCCAGCACTCATTGCCCTTGATAGTGTCTAGTCCTGTCTCTGTCATAAGACAGCATGTCCACCTCTGACTACTCAGGCCCCAGACCTCTGCATATAGCAGTCCCTCAAATAAGCCTGGAAATTCAATCAAACTGAAAAGGCCTTAACAAGGAAAAAACCAGCTTGACAGCATTCTAACCCATTCTTCCAGACAAAGGAGCCCCACAGACACTTGCCTGGGACTGGAGGACTTGAGACAGCCTCAGCCCCCAAACTTAGACAGCCTGGGCATTCTCATCTCCCAAATAACAAAGGCAGGTGAGAAAGGGGGGACCCATGAGCACAGTCAGACATTTCCCTGCATTTTAACAACATAATTAACATTACAGCAGTGGCAGGGGCCTGAACGGAGGCTCCATGTTAAAGGATTACTGAGTAGGAAATTTGAAAATACTGCTTCGGACAACCCGGCCCTTGACAAAATGTTCTTAATTTTGTGGTTTTGTTCATGTGGGGCCCAGGGCAGCCTGGCCACGCATATGGGGCCCAGGGAAACCTGGTCACACATAATGGAGCCCAAGACACACAGCTGCCAAAGCAGGCAGCACCAGGTTCCAGGAAAAGCCATAAGCTGACAACCACCCAGAGACAGCCAGCATCTAAGGGGAAGTACCTGGCATTTCAACCATTAGATAAGATAACCAGATGTCTCTGAGCCCAGGACCCCTTCATTTTGCCAAGAACCCTAGACAAATGTCAGCCAATCAGGGTCCTAAACCCTGGAAATCCCCTCACTACAACCTCCACTATGATTAAAAACAAACAAACAAACAACAACAACAACAAGAACAAACCTACCCCACCTAAGCTTGGGACTCTGCTCTCAGCCATGGTGTGGGTCAGACAGGCAGTCCAAGCTTAAGCTTAAATAAAGGCTTTGTTGCTGCTTTTACATACAGGATTGGGTCTCCTAGTTGGTTTTTGGGGGACTCTGTGATCTGAGCATAATGGTTCTCCTGGTATTCAGATGAAATTTCCTGCTTAAAAAAATGTGAAAGGTAAACTATTCTTTTTCCCTTTTTGTTAAAAAGAAATCTAAATGTTCTGATTTAGTTCAAGACTACAAAATTGTATCTTTACAGCTAAATCCACATAAGTCTGAGGTTATAACAAGAACGTCCATTGCTGTAGAGGGAGGGGATTAACTGTCTTCAGACACAGTTGGTGGCACAGGCTAGGGACAGCTCTTCTAGAGAGCAATTTGACAGCAAGTACCCAAGGACTTAAGATGCTCGTAGCTTCTAACTAAATCATTATACCTCAGAGAATCCTCAGAAGACAATCTGGAATTTAGTCAAAATCCTTCCACAGGGACAAACTGTGCTATCAAAATAGAGCTTATAAAATTAGTGACAAAGAAAACATTAGCAAAATGCCCAACATTTGAGAGAAGAAAATAAAAATATGTAGAGTGTTCTCAGAACATGCATACCCTTTAAAACTAGAATGAGGAAGAATGCTGAAATGTGACCATCAACAGAGGACGCAAAAAGACAAAACAGCATTTCCATCATAGTGACCCTGGAGCCTTGCACTGCCCCCACTGTAAGGTCATGCAGACTACTTCCCTCTCTGGTCTTCCATTTCTGTATGATGCAGACAGGAAAATACCCATAATAAGGACTATTTTAACCAAAATCTTGGAATAAGACCTACCATGGAGTGGACACTCAAGAATATGTGGGGAAAAAATATACAGACATGCAAAACCAAGGCTGGTTTTTGTTTTGTTTTCCTCCAACATTTTTAATATTTACTATACTATATTAAACATGTTACACTTCTGTAATGGAAAAGAATCTCAACAAATCTAAAATTGTCCACTAAAATATCCTGAATGAACAGTACAGTGGGGATGTTATTAGTGCTCCTGCTTCAGTCTCTTGCTGTCTTAGATGGGACTGGCCGTTCTTAAGCCGCAGGTAATGGCTACCTCCAATGGCATCTGTGCTGAGCATGACCCTTATCTGGTTAAGGGGCTTCTGTATGGCTATAGAACAACACATCTCTGTACAGAGCATAAGGCCTATATCTGTTACACCCAAATCCGCGAAGTCCCCCAAAAACCAACAAGGAAACAAAGTCCTGTATGCAAAAGCAAAGAGCCTTTATTTTATGCAACTTTGCAAACTCGGTCTCTCCACATGTCCAATGTATTGGAATAAATAGAGAGCCCTGAACTCAGAGTTGGGTTTTTATAGTAGTAACGGTGGGGAAGAGGGTTTTCCATTTAAGGCCTGAGCCTTTGCACAGCCGTCATCTTTGCCCATCTGTCCTAGGTAAACTAGCCTGGGCCTCCCTGTGCTACATGCCTACTTCTCTTCCTAGAAGTGCTGTGCTCAGCAATCACTTTCCTGCGTGTGTTTACCTTCATTGCTTTCCTCTCTCACTAAGCTGTGAATCTGTGGTCGCAGGATTGTTTCTCTTGAGCATCCTGTTCTATGCTTGACACCTCAAAACCTGACGCATACCAGTCACCCAGTTAGTATTTTAGTGACTGTTGTGTAGGAAATGTGGGAATCTGGCCCCTAACAGGCAGCCACCCTCAAACAAAAGCACTCTTAATGATTGATAACTGAACAGGCACACTCCAAGGCTGTGATTGCTAGGAAATGCCAGTTCCTCACTCAAGCACACAGGTAGACAGCTTGGCGTCTCTACTTACACTGACCTGAGACAGGCAGGGAGAGACTACTGTTTAATTAGCATACCTCTTGCCTGGAATCTCTTTCTTCTGTTTGAACTGAAAGTTCACATCAATACCACTAAGACAGACTTGACAATCACTGGACCCCTTTATCCATTCCTCTTGCCAATGCGGCTACACTGGATACGCCTCTCAGCTTCTCACCGGCATTTCTGTCTTTACTTGGACTATTAGTCCCAAGCCTAACCTGCTGGGACTGCTGCAGGCTTTTCCTCTCAAAATTCCAGTTACAGTAAGAGTCACACACTCATAAGGACAGGCAACCTCAGGGAAATGGCTATGCCAAGGGCAGGCTATGAGCACCTCTCCACTTCAGTGTGAAATTATGAATCCAGGACCTCGACAATGCCATAACAATTTAGCAGAGACAAAATGAACTGGAGGGGAGAGAAGAGAGAGAAGAAATGAAAAAAAGAGCATCCTTTATCCTAACAAGAACGAATAGGATGGGAGACACTGGTGAGATATCTCCATGGTTAAGAGCATACACTCTCCTTGCAGAGGACCTGGGTTCTGGAGTTTGGGTTTCAGCGCTCAACTCAGGTGGCTTATAACCAACTAACTTTAACCCAAGAGGGATCCAGGCCTCTGACAGCCACTCAGACTCACATACTTATATTCATACACAGACAACACACATAGGGCACACACATACATGCCAATCCAAAACCTAGAAAACTTGAGCATTTAGTTTAATTATGATGTGTAACTACTGTATTTCTTCAGGTTCTCCACCATCTTTCTTATTCACCTTCAGGGATTTCACAGGAAAGAATTTTTCTTGTAAATAAAGACACCAGAAGTGCAGCAAGCTCTTGAATGTCATCATCATTCTTCTCCTCAGTTATAGTAAAGTAAAATTAACTTGTAAACTTTCGTTTAAATATATGAATGGTGTGGCATCACACTGGGAGAAGTGCCCCCTGCTGCTAAGGCCCTCATCCATCTGACAGACATAATGGTAGTAACCGCTGTCCCTGGGGACTAGGGCTGGTTACTTTCTTATGTTTGTCTTTCTCTGGGGTTTGTATTTTTAAATTACTCTTGATAGGCATGTAATGATAACATACTTATAAGATACATGTTTTGCTATGGGACAATGGTCTGTACCCTGTCACCTATATTTTAAATAAATGCTGATTGGCCAGTAGCCAGGCAGGAGGTAGAGGTGGGGCAACGAGAACTCTGGGAAGAGGGAAGTGCAGTTCGCAGTCATGATCCAGACACAGAGCCAGCAAGATGTGACTGCCTCGCTGAAAAAGGTACTGAGCCACGTGGCTAACTCAGACAAGAATTATGGGCTAAGGTAACTTATAACAATTAGTTAATAAGAAGTCTGAGCCAATGGGCCAAACGATTTATAACTAATGTAGACCTCTGTGCAATTCTTTGGGACTTAACAGCTGCAGGACCAGGCAGGACAGAAACCCTGGTCAACAATGTTTAGATTCAAGCAAACATTCAGCAATGATCAATCAGGGACTTGACACCTCCATCATCTTGAACTTGGATTCCTGCTGCAGTGAACTTCCAATTCCTTCTGACTGCTCTGAGAGACTATGCATAAGGCAACATCAGCCCTGCTGGGCAACCCACTTCTCCTGATTGTAACTTCGTAACTCTCAGCTTACTCCTCTGCCCTCTCCACCATAGTCCACACTCCTCTCTGTGAGATTAATGTCTTTAGAGACCACATACAAGTGAGCGCATGCAGTGTGTGTCATTCTGTGCCAGGCTGATTTCACCTAACACAGTGTAAGCCTGATGCACTCTATCACACATGCCAGGTTACACTCTCTTCTGTGGCTGCATAGTATTACATTGTGTATATAGCACACATGGTGCTTATCCCATCCATCCCGTTAGGAACATCCATGAACAGGAGGCTTTTACACAAGGCCTTTGTGACCAGTGTTGTAATCAGCACAGGTATGCAGATATCTCCTTCCTGTACAAGTTTCATTTCCTTTGGGCTGCACTGAGCAGGAGGATTGCTGGATCATTAAGTAGTTCTATTTTTAGTCTTCCACAATGGCCACAGTAATCCACCTTCCCACCCAGTGTAGGGAGCATGGCTATCCTAGCATTCTTGCCAGCATCCGCTACATATTGTCTTTGCTGGTGGCCATTGTGATGGTGTGAAGGGTGTCTCCCCATGGTTTTGGTTCACACTTCACTGAAAGCTATTGAGGTTCAGTATTTAAAAACAGAACACCTGTATCGACAGCCCCCTTTGTCAATGGCAAGTAAGTCCTCTCTACACTATGGTGGCACAGCTTCCTCCCAAGCCCCTCACCCTGCTGATGTCAAGCCAAGCTTGCTGTTCTTCCTCCCGTCCACCCTACAGCCAAACTCAGAAGTCACCTCCTCCCCACTGCCTTCCCTGATACACCCCCTGGCTAGCGCTTCCCCTCCCTTCACATCAAGCTCTGTAGGTCAGAACTCAGAGCTGATGTGGCAGCCAGGAGGCCAGATTCTCTTCAGAGATCAGAAAGGCATGAGGTGTCCACACCATATACCCAGGCACACAGCAATCAGACCCACGATGTGTCAGTGACAAAAGTTCTCAGTCAGTAGAATTAAGGGACATCCAAACCAGCCTCCTGAGAATGTCTGCCAGGATGCATGGAAGGAAACAAAGCAAAGCTTTTTTTCCTGGGAGCTTTCTGGGTTTAGAACAAGTGAAGGACTGTGGCTGGCTGTCAGAGCCACCTACCCAGCTGCCTCCCTAGGGAGATTGAGCAGCTACTGAACAGAACAGATACCTGAGCCAGCCGTATAGCAGACCAGCACTGGAGAAGAGCCCAATGTGTGATTGACAAGGAGGCCCAGGGACTTGAGACCTCACACATAAAAACACACCCCATTCACACCATCAGAACAGGACAGGGACACTGCTGGCTTCTGTCCAGCAGTGGTACATGTGCAGGTTGGCAGGGTTGGAAGTCCACTGTGCACTGCCATATGGACATAGCTCCTGGCCCTTGCTAAGGAAAGACCCATGATGCCACATACATCTGTCAGTGCTCTGCTGCCTGCCCCCTCTAGCAGCTCCTACAGCAGGCTTCCTGTGGGGATGACATCTGCTCAGAGCTAAGACAAGGGACTCAGCTCCTCATGGGCTCTGTGTTGATAGTAAACCTGCATCAAAGGGAAAGCAGCTGCAGTTGCTGCTGCTGCTTCTCCCCCACCCCCTCTGCTGCTACTTCTTCTGTTCCTCCTCCTCCTCCTCCTCTTTTCATTCTTCTTCATCTTGCCTGACATTAAACAGCTGTCACTTTAAAATATATATATTCTCATGATCTTATCTCTGCTGGCTTCATCACCAGGTGACTCACTGCCAGTTTCCATGGGAGACCCAGGGATTGAAGACAATCCAAATAATTCCTTGTTTATCAGACATCCAGGTTGTGCAAATCCAGCGCCAGGCCCCTGGCACACTTTATCCCTGGTCCTGAAAACCTCTGACCTCTTCTTCAGGTGACTTGTCCTCCCCCAAAGCAAAAGGTTGACCAGACCAGTCCAGGCTTGGGTGGGCAAATGGTTACACAGCAGGCTTGGTCCCACGGACTCCAGGCTACATAATAGTGGCTGTGTGCGCCTGCAAGAAGGAGGCCAGCCAGTTTGGGGTGGAGCACAGGGAAACCCATTGCATGACTTATATAATAAGACTGTTATAGAGATACACTGACTGGGTGCTAGGAGCCAGAAGAATGAAGGGTCAGGATCCAAAAGACCAAAGCCCAGCCATTAGGGGCTGACGGATGCTCTGCACAGAGAAAGGAAAGGACCCCTAAACAGGAGAGCAAGTCCTGTGAAATTCAAATACTGGATAGGAACACATTCCCCTTCACCATGAAACACTGAGCCAGATGAAATTCCCAAGCCCATAGCCAGGCAATTTATCTCCTTAACCCACATCCACCCACCTGCCCTAGGCTCTCCCTCTTCTGTCTTGAATCCCTCCATGCCTCCCTGGGGTACCTGCCTCCTTGTCTCAGCTGTGACTCCTCTATCTTTTTCTAACCCAGGGCTGAACTGGGGCCTGATACACATAAATACCTAACAGAAGTGGATACGGGTGGCCAGGGGAAGGGTGGACCAGCTGCTGGGACTCTTTCTTGCTCTTGGAGGAGACTGACTGAGGCCTCCAGAGCCCCAACTACATCCCCACACTCCCAGAAGAGTGAACTCCATGGAACGATCCTGTGCACCAACCATGCTCAGATGAGTGGTCACTCTGATGCCTCTACTTTCGGGCCGCCAAAATCTTGCTGCCGAGGGTGTTTCCTGCAGAAACTACAAGGTTCTCCTGGACAGACATGGAAAGCTTCCTCCTCATCACAAAGTTGCGGAGTGAGTGAGCTAATGTTGGGGAAAATAATTAACTGTGGTGATCTAGATAAGAGCAGAGATGAAAGACATAGTAAGTGGGGGGAGGGGTGCAGTGAAGCCAGGGAGCCTCTGAAGTTGGCTTCAAAGGCTTCTGATCTGCCTTTGCTGCAATAAAGTTACAAAAATAACATAATTGAAAAATCAAGGATACAATTCACCTCCCCCCCACACACACACCCAACAGTCTCAATCAACTGCCAATGACTGTCCAAACCCCAGCTCAGCTTCCAAGGCCTTCCAGGACTGCCCCATCTCACCTGCACCAACCCATCCCCAGTCAGCCCAACAATCCTGCCCCAGACCCTAACCAGCCACAACTCTGACTCAATGGCTCCCTTAATTCAACAGCCTTCTTCTTTGCTGGCCAGCTCCCAGACAGTCCACACAGCTTCTCCCCAATTCACCCATGGAAGTTTCCATTAGTGAAACACATACTGTTTACAGGCAGATTTCCCCAGCCTTCAGAATTTGGGGTACTCTGTGTACTCTCTCTTATTTTATAAAGGAAAAAAGTGGTCTCAGAGGGTTTGAGTGACCTACCTACCAGCTAATGAATTCAAGAATCAGAGACCATCTGTTCTCACATCGCCTCTGTCTCCTGGTCCCTTCCTTCTTCTGTACATTGTGACCAAAGTTACCACTGCCTAAGTCTGGCTACAAACTAATGAAGCATGGAGAACCTCAAAAGAGGTCCATCTGGGAGTGAGGGGACCAGTGGAAAGGTTCAGCAGACCCCTGGAACTTCCATGCTTGCACGATGAACATACAGTGCAGGGTTAAGAGGGGAGACTGAGAGCCAGAAAGTTCCCGAGTGCTGGCTCTGCGGCTCAGCGCTGACACCAACCTGGATTCCCTGAGTCTCTTAGCCATCTGCCCAGTGGTGACATCACTGACAGACTGCACGTCAACCCTCACCATTGTGTCATGCAAGAGTTCCACTCTACCCCATGCCAGCGTCAACTACTGCACAGAACACGTTCCGTTTTCTCCCACATCTGAACTACCTGAGTCGCCCCTGGAGTCTGGGATGAGGACCGCCTTCTTCTTGCCTGTTTCTCTGACCACACATCCCCTGCAGGTGGGCTCATTGGTTCTAGACCTGGCCTTTTCTAGTGCTTGGTAAATCTCTAAAGCTAACACTAGCTGGGTGGTGCTGGCACACACCTTTAATCCCAGCATGGGGTGGGGTGCAGAGGCAGGTGGATCTCTGTGAATTCAAGGCCAGTCTGGTGTAAAAGAACTAGTTCCAGGACAGGACCCAAAGGTACAGAGAAACCCGGTCTCAAACAAAGCTAACACGAGAGAGTAAACAGACCCAACAAGGTGACAGATCTAGACATACACTTGTCAGACCCCTAGATAATGATACAAAGAAATTCCTTGGGCTGGGGCTGAAGACACTCAACCATGTGTACTACAATGAGGCCGTGTGAGGCTGGCCAGAAAGCAGTGAGAGGCTGAAATTCTGAAGCAGATAACCAGGTATAAACTGCATCTTGATAATCAGGCAAGGACTTAATCTGGAAAGTACTTGTCCCAGAAGCATGAAGACCTGAGGTAACCCCCAAGACCCACATAAAAAAGCTGGGTATGGCAGCATGTACCTAGATCTCCAGTACTAGAGAAGCAGCAGAGACGGGGATTCCTGGGGCTCACTGGTCATCTTTGTTGCCACAGGCACACTCACATGCACAAGTATGTGTGCACACACTTGAGCGAGCACACACAAACTCATGCACACTCACATACAGCTGTATCTTCAGCCAGCAATGGTTCACAAAGACAGCAAGGAGGGGTGAGACAGGAGGTGAGGAAGGAGAACAGGAGAGCCCACTCCTCCTAAGCTCAGTCTGGGTCTCAGGCTGCCAGTCAGATAAGATTTAGGGAAAATTCCTTGCCCCTTACTTCAGTGAAGGACCTAACCGCCAAAGAACTTACCCAACTTACATCCAGGAGGCACACTTGCAAAATTTATTTATTGAAGATACAATATAACAAACACCAAGAACACATCAAGGACCCAAAAGGGAACTCTTCCACAGGAAGCTTGAAAGCAAGAGGAAATTATCACAAGCAAAAGACAGGATATAAGCATATTGTGCAGTGTGAGAAACTCAGGGGGCTGGGGTGAGGGGCTGGGAGGGAAGCGGCTGTGATGCAGGCCTTGCAGCTGCACTGCCGAAGGAAGCTATGTTGGAGGGGAGGAGGCAGCCTCATAGTGACCAGGACAAAAAAAGCATTTTGGAAGGGTTTCCACAGAGACAATAAGGTGGACACATACCCACATATTCCTTCAGCCTGTTCAGCTAAGATGAGTTGGGGGGGGCAGTAAATGTAGAGGCAGAGGGAGGGACTAGGGACAGGCCATTGTAAGGACTGTGGGTTTCTTCTGAGTAGCTAGAGGCATAGCTGGGAAGTCTCAGTTTGGTTAGAATGGGATTACTCTGAGAGCTATAAACAACAGACTATTGGGGAAAACAGGAGAAACTAGTTAGGGAGCTGTGGCAGTGTTCAATCTAATTGCCTTGGGAGGAAAGAGTGTGGCTACAATACATGCCTTGCCACTGTGCTAACAAGGTTATATATAATTCAGCAAAGACCCGATGGAGTGGAGGAGGCAGGCTTGTAGCTTTCTGGAGAAAAGCAGGTCAAAAGGAATAGGTTTTACAAAGATGATAATGTTGGTAAGCACTTGTCTATCCCTTTAACCTATTCAGCTAGGACAGGATAGAGATAGAGCTCGAGGGAGGGAAGGAGGAAAAGGCACAGGGGTAGGGATGGGGGAAAGTTCAAAGATGCTGGACATTGGGAGCACTAAAGAGGCAGAGAAAACAGAAGTTACTAGACTGTTAAGCGTGAAGGCTAAAGAGAAGAGTTAAACATGACTTCAAGATACCCAGCTGGAGCTACTGGGAGTTGGGAGTTTCTGAGAAAACTGGAGTGGAACGTGGCTGAGTTCTGAAGGGACTGGATACAGGAAAGGTTCCACACACTGGAAAGCAGGCATGTCCATGCCCTTGGAGTTCCAGCAAGGCGGCAGTCTTCTCCTCCAGTCAGTACCAAAAGCCTTGCGTGTGCCACAAGATCCGCGCAAATGTGGCATGGCAAAGAGGACTGGGCAGCTCTCGTGGGGAGGGAACCCAGAGAGTGCCTCACTGCTCACAAGCAGCAGCTACCGCTGCATGGAAGCCAGTGAAACACCTCCCAGATCCTCCCTGAGTGAGATGACAGAGACTGCTGTGGTGCTCAGGGTACGACGGGAGTCCTGTTGCAACCCAAAGAAGCTGCCCACCCAGGTTTCCTTGGGGACTGCCCAGCCATGATCCAATATATGCAGTTGGCATGGATAGAAAACCTGCCTGATTTAATCCCAGCATTTGGGAGGCAGAGGCAAGTGGGGGGGGGCGACGGGGACCTGCCTGAGCCTTCAGAAAACACCCCCAAAATATACCACTCTTCACTGGGTAAAAATACCCAACCAGTTCCTTGGAGCTGTAGCATCGATGCTGAAATCCATAGTCTGAAGAAAGTCAACTGGTCTGCAGGTTCCTGGTGCCACCATCCTCTGCGGTCATCAACCCAGGCCCTCTGCACAGCCTCCACTGTCCCCATTGACAGTGTCTTCTCTGCAGATAGCTCAACTCTGCCCCAGCAACAGGGTAAGGATATCTGCCCAATCGCTCCCACACAGCCATGAGTCACATGAGGACCCCAGCTGGACTATCAATGTGTAGCTTTGCAGTGTTGGGTCAGAAGCGTCACCTCAGCTCCCTGGCACCTCTTTATACAAAAAGTCTGGATTGTTTGGCTGGGGGCTTCACCCCAGCTCCTGGCATAAGCTCCCTCCCCTGGGAGTTGCCTCAGTCCAAACTCCACCTCCAAGAAAGCCCGCCAAATGGTGACCCCTTCCCAGGGAGGGTAAAGAAAACCCACCAAATGGTAACTCCTCCCTAGGGAAGGTCGGGACCACTCCCACAGGCTATTTAAACTGTCCCCTGGAGAATGAATACATGGTCTCCAGGTTCCTCATGGTCTCCCCTTCTCTCCTTCCCCTCTCCATGTTTTCCCAGGGCCACCCGGGAGTATTGTCATCCATTAAACATGGGTATCTTTTAATTTGACCTGATTTAGTTTGATTGGGATTATCTGCATCGGCGGAGAGGTTTGTTGGCCGGAATACAGTTTCACCATCTTCAGGACAAGGACACTTGCCAAGGTGACCGGTGACCCTCACAGCCATCTACAGGGTAATGACATCAGGCTATGCTACTCCCTTACAAGATTAGGATTGCTGGTCAGGTCCTCGCTCTCTACCATTGACCACAGGGTAAAACCCTCAACCACCATCTATGTTGCTCACTTAAAGCAGCGCTGCTGTCACAGAGAGCAGAAATCCAACTAAATTTTTAGTGGGTTGCAACATGGCTTCCTTAGGGTCCTCCATAAGTAGTAGCAACCTGACAAGAACTTGGCTGGGTTTGTTCACACCTCCAACAATACCACCATCCCAAAGACAAAATGTGCTGAGCCCACAGTATTATACAGTAAACGGAAAGCTGACAGATCTATTGGACTATCCACGGGAAGTGTATATGCACACTCCACCTGAAGATCCCGTTTTCGCAGAGCTATGGGCACACTTGTCCTTTGGATAAGTCACTGTCAATTCTGTAGAAATCTGTGAAATCATGGCATTTCTCCCTTCTGTAGTATCCATGCAGTGTACAAACTGACTTTTCCTGTAGGGCAGCTGGATACCTCCCCCCACACCGTGAAGCCATGGCGTGAAAAGGATTCAGTCAAGTTCTTGTTCTCATAGTCAAAATCTACATTAAAATGCTCCCCCACAAACTTTCTTTATTGACAGTAGACACTGATAAGAAAGGAGCCTCAAACAGGAAGCAAATGTCTGCTCCAACAGCAGACTGGTCTCCTGCTCTGAGATAACAGACTACTAATATTCTGTATTTACCCTCCACCTTGGTTTCAACTAACATGAGATCATAGCCCAGGAAATTAACTGTTTGTACAGGAAAAAAGTCTGAGTCACTAAAACTAGCTTCAGAGAGAAAAATTCCCACCTGGACACCCTGCTAGACTCAAAAGCAGGGTCCCCAGAAGAGATTCCTTTCAACTCAACCAGCTAGATGCTAATGCAAATCAAGCCTTCAGGTTAGTATAGCCACCAACCACAGGGGAACTTCACAGCTATACCCCCTTCTGAGATGTTAAGTGCCTCCTTGCCAGATCTACCGGTTTCTTTTTCTTTTTTTGAGGTTTTTAAAATGTTTTTATTTGCATTTTTCTTTTTTATTGATATTTATTGAACTCTACATTTTTCTCTGCTCCCCTCCCTG
>LOEQ01001289.1:132755-146429 GCA_001685075.1 Bramus lutescens
TCTGCCGTCTTCCACTTCATCTTCAAACTCCAGCCAAAACAGCTGTTTTCTTAAGTGAAATTGCAAATTTCAGCTCTACTTAAAACCTTCCTGGCATCCACTGCCTCTTGATCAAATGAAATGGCTTGACCCCTGAGTGGCCTGAGTCAGCAGATCCTGCTGCTCTGGGTGAGCTAAGTCCACTTCCTCATCTCTCCCTACAAACAGCCACAGTCCCCCCTCCCCCGGGCTGGGAACTTTCAGGAGCTGGGACAGGGTGTCTCCTAGGCTGGCTAAAATCCCCCCATCTTTGTGCAGCTCAACTTCAGCATCAACCCCTGGAAGAGGCCTTCCCTGTGTGATATCCCTTTCCTCACTCCGTACAGCAGATTACTAGGCAGAGAATCACAAACGCATCTGTCGTTTGTGCTGATGTCTTCCCGGCCAGACTGAGCTGCCCAAGAGTCTAAGCAGTGAGTGTCCACCTGCCACATGCTCTACAGTAAAGCTAGCAGGAAGTCTGGTCCCTGAGGGTCCTGAAGGCACTTTCACAGGACGGACTCCTTCAGTTCCCAGGAGGAGTATAGTGCAGTTAGTTCCCTAAGGGACACTAGGAAGCCAGGGTAGTGGCTCTCAGCCTAACTTCTTTTGGCAGATAGATCCTGGTGCACTCTGGTCTGGCCCTCTCCAGGATGTGGGTATCCTCAGGCACACCCATGCTGCTCTATAGATTTCTCAGAAGTTTACAACCAGCCTGTTTGAGGTTCTTGAAACCACTGTGGTAAAGGACCCACCGGCTTAACTGTATTAACCCCACAGTTCCCAAGGTCAGGGGTGCTAAGACCAGGATGGTCCCAGAGTGCTCCCAGAGCTGCCTTCCTTCTGGAAGCTTGAGACCAGAATCAGTTCTCTAGTCTTTCTGGCTTCTAGAAGCCCTGGCACTCTGTGGATGAGACCTTTCTTGGCCTCACTCCATCCGCGGCCTTCACTGTCGAGTTACCTGCTATCTGTGACCCCTGGACCTCTCTCTTCTGTAAGCCAGGTGATCACTTTAGCCTACCTGGATAATCTAGGATCAGTTCCTTGTTTCAGGTGTGACATGAAGAGAGCATCACATCACCCCAGTCTGTGGGAGGCCACCTATTAACAGTGTCCAGGTATAATAACCTCTCTGGGAAGGTTTTCTCCATGTAACAAAATGCCCCTCACTCACTTGGCCCAAGTGAGTCCTTGGACCAATCCTGACATCTCAGGGATGGCGCCCTCAAGCTCCCTGCTAAGTGTGAAGTCAGCAGGAAGAGCTGGTCTGCAAAGCCCCCAGGTTAGCAATGCCGGATGGCAGTACTGTGGCTGAGTACTTCGTGGGCTGAGCTCTTAGGGAAGAGCCTCATTGCTGAGCTCGAGGGACTCAGAGGCTCTGAATTTTTCAGAGCTTTAGAAGGTGACATCAAGGGTCCTCAGGTTTAAATCTTTCCATTTTTAGAGAAGACAACCCTATCCTCTGAAGATACACTCTGGACAGTCATGGGGCCTCGCTGCATGCCAAATGGATGGTCCTAAGTAAACCATAGATGCTGTTTGTGCACCTCAGAAAGATGCTTCTGCACCCCGCACTGCCTCCTCCAAGGAGTAGTGGTTCTCATCCTTCTAATGCTGTGACCTTTAATACAGTTCTTCACATTGTAGTGGTCAGCAATCAAAAAATTAGTTCATTGCTACTTCATAACTGTGATTTTCCTACTATTATGAATCATAATACAAATATGAAGGATATCTGATAAGCAACCCCAGTGAAAGGGTCGCCTGACCCCCCCCCAAGGGGTCAGTAGGGTGTGCCAAGGCCACACAGTGATGGCCTGTGACACAGCAGTGGGTATTAGCATATGCAGCAGGCCACCTAAAACCAAAGGAGCTAACTAGAGAATACTGGGGGCACCCCAAAGCTGAATTAGAAGCTGTTTGAGGCTCCTGGAGGCAGAAGCCCTGTGTCAGAGGACACCAGCAAGCGAGTAAAGAAGGAACAAGCACATAGGTTAGCAGTGCTGAGAAATTCCAGGCTTGGTTCCTCTGGAAGAGGGAGCAGCTCCTTCAGAGGGAGCCTTCCTGTAACTGCAGAAGGCCTGGGAGCATTCATGTGTGAGTAAGGCTACGGGGGATAGGAAGTGGGGAAAGGAAGTGGACTGGGGGTGGTAGTGATGGTAGCTTTCCAGCTGAGCATAGTTGTTAGGCCCTATCTTCTTTATACAATGAAAGGGGGGTATGAAGGCAGTGCCAAGGGTTCTTGGTTGCAGTGCAGAAGAGGTGAGAGGAGGAAAGAGAAGGCAGCAGCTTTACACTGTCCTTAGGGTCCACATTAGGGTTCAATGGCGGGCTCCTCTGACATACCTGACTATGACAGTCTGTGGGCATCAGACACATGAGAAGAAACGGCTCCACTTCAGAACTGGTTTCACCAGCAGCCAGGTTACAAGGCAGCCAAATGGCTAGCCAGCCCCATCGTCCCCCCCACCAAGGATCTGCCTCAGCAGGAGGAGATCCACACTCACATCATGACATTTGCACAATGTTAATACTTCAAAACACACAAAAGCTTCGAGATAGGGTCCAATTTAGTCTGCAGTTGAATACCAGAAGCATAATGATCCTAAAATTAAATGACATCATCTGTCAAAACAGTGGCTTTCTAATTTGAATTAAGGCACTGTGGAATTTTATATGGGGGAAGAAATATTTAATTAGGACAGTGTATTCTGCCAGAGCAAACTCGGCAAAAGCAGCCACTCGGTCTGGCCAGCTTTACTGAGGTTCTCCACCAGCTGTCAGTGGCAAGGACATAGACGGGAATCCTAGTCACCTAAAAATGTACCAGTGGGGACCTAACTCATATGTGCAGTGGTGACTCTGTCACTTTGGGTGACAGCTAACAGGTCACACCACCAGAGACCATGAGTCCTAATATTCACAGGGCATTTCCCAGATGGTGCTGGATGCCAGGTCCCCTGACACAGCAGGGCATAGTGGGTACTCGGACCCAAGTCAGCAAGCATTCTTCCAGCAGCCACAGCCATGCCTCCACGAAATTAGCCTTTGAACTCACCTTGTCTCATCTGTAACCAGAGAAACAAGGCTGCTCTTCCTCCTGGGCTAAGAATTAAAGTGATGGTGTCTTAGGCTCTCTTTTTTTTTCTTAATTGCTACAATAAATACTCCAATAGGAACAAGAAAAAAAAAGGATTTACTCTGCTCACAGGTCAAGATGCTGTGTATCACAGTGGGGAAGAAGCAGCTGGTCACATCACATCACAATCAGGAGAGAGTGATACAAGCTGCAGCTGCTCAGCTCTTTCTCCACTTACACCATCCAGGATCCCAACTAGAGGATGGTGCCGCCCATAGTGTGTATGTGTGTGTGTGTGCATGGGGGGGATCTTCTTTTCTCAGTTAATGCAATCAATATAACATCTCACAAACATATTGAGGGGCCGTATCGCAGGTGGTTCTGTCATGTAGTATCACACCCCATGACACACAGTGTCTCACTAGTCCTCTTAGTCAGGCAGTGAACACCTCAAAAAAAAAAAAAAGTCTGCATTCAGTGCATAGCCCAGGCACTGGCATCATGGTTTTCATCTGAGATGCATGAGTGTTCCATTCCATAAACACTCTGTGAGTGAGATACACTAAAACCTTGAGCTTTCTTGATTAATCTATTTAAAGTAGGTGGGTGTATCATTGAAGATTCTCTCTCTCTCTCTCTCTCTCTCTCTCTCTCTCTCTTTCAGTCATTTGCAGTTTTCTGTTTGTTTATTTTTGAGACAGCGTCTCATGAAGACCAGACTGGCCTCAAACTCACTGTGTAGCTAAGGATGCTCTTGAAATCCTGATCCCCTTGCCTCCACTTCCTGACTACTGAGATTACTGGCATAAACCATAAGGCCTAGTTTGTGCGATGTTGGGGATCAAACCCAGAGCTTGTCGCATGCTAGGCACTCATCCTGCCAACTATCCTGTATTCTAACTTCATCTCGTGTCTCACCCCTCATTCCTTTCACGAGAAGTAGCTACCATAACTAGAAGTGGTGTTCCCACATAAAGGATGAAGTAAGAGGCTGTAGTTGGGATAGTAAACACAACCCCAGTTCATGAGTCTGCACTACCTCATGTGCCGGATTCTTGCCAAAACTAAGGTCCTACAACTGCATGAGCCAAGATAGCTTTATGCTAAAGTCATAGATCCCAAGGCCTAAATTGACCTCTATTATGACAGTGGAAGTGATAGTATAACTCTAAAGGGTGAGTTATTCGCCAACAAACCAAGACAGCATCTACTTGACTCAACGAAATGATTCACAAAGGAAAGCTAAATTGGCTTTTCAGCCAAAAATAGAGACAGCGCAGACCATGAATTCCACCAAAGTTTAGATTTACAGTTGACTTAATTTGTTGTTATCAACACCTAAGGCAGGATGTGTTGGCTTCCCTTTCCTTAGGCCCTTCACTAACTGCTTACTTCCCAAGGTCACCTCAGTATACCATTCAATAAGCACTGCTTGGCACCAGGGCAGATAATGTGTGACTTCAACTTTGTGGAAGGGAAAATCTACCTGAGTCTTCATGGGAAAAACAAAGCAAAACAAAACAAAACTGGAGTCCTGGACAGTCAAGCTATCCACAAAGATGCTGGTTTACTGGTACTCACAGAGCCCATGGGGTGGCCAGCTGTGGAGCTGGGGCTGCTGTGCAGGCTAAAGACCTCTGGTAGGGACAAAGGCCAGGATAGAAATTGTTCCCCATTTTGTCCTGCAGGTCTGGGGGAGGCATGCTCACTTCTTTAAGAGAGTACAAAGGAATTGTTGTTGTTAACTGAATACCCACTATGTTCCTGTAATGCAGATTACAGAACAATTCTGTGAGGCAGAGGCAGGGATTTGTGGGCCCTATGCTTTACACAAGAGAAAATTGAGGCTCAGGATGCATGTGAATTGCCCAAGGGGTCTATTTGACTGAGTGGGTAAATGGCAAGCTTAGCTCTGGAGCCAGGCCTGCTCAGCTGTCCACCTACCCATGGCTCTGCATGGCTCTGCTAAGCCCTTCTGATAATGAGTCAGTATGTACTAAGGAAAGGTCAGTGCACAGGGGACACAGAGACTGCTTCCTCCCTTGAGGAGGCAACTTCACAGTCCTTTAAATGCCCATTAAGAAGGTTTCTCTTCTAAAATCTTTCTTGCTCTGCCAAGTAGGTTGTTTTTTATGGAGATTTTGTTAGTGGAAGGTACGGGCCCTTCTTGGCCTCAAGCACCTCTCAATCACATGCTAACACCCAACTACATGACTTCCTTTAGCAGCCTCACCAGCCTTCCACTTGAGCAGGTCAGTCCTGATGCTACAGCGTTGTTCATTCTGTCACCAACTAGATCATCCCCAAGGCACATCTTTGGTATGTCTGTGAGTGTGTTTCCAGGAGAACTAGATCATCCCTGAGGCACATCTTTGGGTATGTCTGTGAGTGTGTTTCCAGGACAATTAACTGAAAAGGGAAGACCCATTCTGAATGTGAGTGGCCTCATTCGATGAGCAGGCTGGAGTGGGGGTGGGGCCAGCTGAGAGGTGAGCTCAGCTCCATTCTGGGCTTTCTGATCTGCTGAGAGGTGAGCAGGCAGCTTCATGTTGCTGCTGCGTGGAACCAGCTGCCATTATTTCTCCTCATGGCGGACCATGGTACCTCAAGATGTGAGCTCAAATAAAGCCTCCATCCTTTGAGTTGTTCCTTGTAAGGAGTTCGGTCACAACAACAAGAAAAGTAAGTGGCAGACGGGATGAGGCTTGAGACATCCCTGGGGATACAGGCTAACATCTGGCAGAGGCAACTTAAGGAAGGAATGGCTTGCTATGGCTCACGAGTCCAGGGTACAGCCCATCCTGGTGAGGAAGTCATGAGGGCAGCTGCTCACACTGTACCCACAGTCAGGAAGCCCAAGCACTGGGAGATGAATACTTGTGATCAGCTTGCCTTCCCCTTTTTATTCAACCCAGGAACCCAGCCTACAGAGCAGGACTGCCCACATTCTTCTGGGTCTTCCCACCTCATCTTACCTAATGGTGAAATTCCCTCACAGACATGCCCAGTGGTTTGTCTCCCCAGTTATTCTGGACTGTGATGGTATCAGCCATCACCCATACAGTGATTTTGGATTGTGACAATATCAACCATTACACATACAGTGATTCTGGATTGTGACAATATCAACCATCATCCATACAGTGATTCTGGACTATGACAGTATCAACCATCACCCATACAATGATTCTGGACTGTGACAGTATCAACCATCACCCATACAGTGATTCTGGACTGTGACGGTATCAGCTATCACACATACAGTGATTCTGGATTGTGACAATATCAGCCATTACCCATACAATGATTCTGGAATGTGACAATATCAACCATCACCCAGATGAGGGATGTCAGAGCCCAAGTGGGGCAAGGAGAAAGAAGTCACCATATAGATGTTCACATGAAGAGGGGTGGACTACATGAGAGCTTATGACCAAAAGGCCAGTCTAAGGAGAACAAGCAGAGACGAGAGGGTTGCATTCCTGGGAGGGCCAAAGTGGTATAAGATACCAGAGCTGAGGCGGTGCAAAGGGTAACTACTGCTCCATGGGGTTTGTCATGTTGGGGCACAGGACCTGAGGAGGAGAGGGAGTGGTCATGGAGGCTGATCATACTTGGAAGGTTGAGCTAGTAACAAACACCTGAGGCCGGTGAGTGCAGGCTTCTCTCTAGATATGGAGAGAAGGAGGGGATTAGGACAGTGGCTGGAATAGGATCTGTCAGAGGCAACTGTACTTTTCAATAGCTTATGCCAAAAAGTGAAGGAGGACCCAAAAACACAGGACACTCCTCACAAGGTAAGCAATGGGCTTGGGGAAGTGACTAGGTCACAAAAGTTCTTGCACCAAGACCTGGGTTCAATCCCCAGAACCCATATGAAAACCAGGACTGGTGGTGCATGCTTGTAATCCCATATCCAGCAAGACAGAGACAAGTGGGTTCCTGGGGCTCATTGAACAAATAGCCTAATTGGTGAGCAACAGGCCAGTGAAAGACCCTGCCTCAAAAAAAAAAATGTGGGTGGTACCCTGAGGTTGACATCTGGTTTCAATAGGCATCTGTGCTTGTGCACACATACATACAAAAGGGGTGGGGCCAGCAGTCTACAGGGCCCTCCGCACTGGTCAGATCTGAGGCAATTTATATATCAGAATAATAAATGATTCTGCTATTAAATGAGACTGAGCTCTGAAGATCATGAATGAACCAAAGTTTGGTAAACTGTGAGCTCCCTGCATCATCTCCCAGTGCACACACCCCTCAGAGTCTGTCCGGCTGTTGGCACCTTCCTTGCATGTCCACAGTGACCTCATCAGAACTGGTCCAAGCAAAAGTCCTGCCTCACCTGATAAATATGATGGGAACGTGGAACCGTTGCTATGATATCCTGCCCAAAATACAGTCCCTGGATCTGATCATAAAGAAGCTTGGAACCCTAACAGATAAGCCTCCTCTAAAATGGCTGCATGTGTGGAGATCAATCATAGAGAACCTGCGAACACCCCAGATTAGAGATATGGCAAAACCAGAGGGAAATGAACAGGAAGACCCCCTCAATGTAGAGACCTCTAGGGATGGAAAGGCGGGTGTGTAAGGGAAGACTTGAGGGCCCAATGTGGCTTCCTCCTTCTGGGGTTCATGCTGTGGGTGCAGAGAGAACACCCAGTTTGTGAAACCAGGAAGACTCGGAGAGCATAAACTACCAGACCCATGAACTACTGGGAGGCAAGCGAGCACTTCATAGATGCTTGAGACCTCTGGAAGTATATGATTATTTTGAAATTTTTTATAGCTTAGTATAATAGATATTCATCATAAAATTTTCATAAAATTAAAATAAGCTCTTACTCCTTCACTGAGGTAACTGCCATTAATTCTGTGTGCTGCCTTCTCGTCCCTTTTCTAAAAATAGACTTTTTAATAAGCTGAAATTAGACTATAAAAGTATTTTATAGTGTCCCTTTTAAACTTGATCAATGACTATTATTCCATTGCAAATGTGTTCAATAATTCAATTAACCAATCCCCTATTATTTCACATTTAGGCTGTTCCCAATTTTGTCTCTGTTATAACCAACACTGCGATGTCCCTCTGTGTACCAATCTTTGAGCACACTGAGGCTTTTCCATGGAGAATATTAGAAGTGGAACCAAGGGTTACAGGATACAAACTTTTGAAGACTCTTGACACAGAGGCCTGCTGCACTGCCTGGCAGAAGCCCATCCTGAACTGCTCTCGGCACTGAATTGAGTCTCTCCAGATTGCAACACATTCCAGCACCTCAGAGACTCATCTCATGTGGCCTTTGTTTCCGTTCACTGGACTAAGAAAGGAAATTAGTCTAAATGCGTACCACTCCTGGAGAGACCAAGGTCAAGGCAAAAGTATGTTCAAGCCTTACTTGGAGCCCATGGCGGACATCACACATTCTTTCTCTTGACTGTCTCAGTTGACTCTTCTCCCCTACAGAGAAGACCTGGCTTTTCCTTCCACATAACCTCAGAGAACAGCATCCCAGTGGAGCCTCCCTGATGCAGGTACACTCCTGGCCCTTCCATCTCTAATGGCCTCACACAAGGTATGCAACATCTTGCTGCCATACAGTTTATCAGGACGCCAACAGTGTTTTCATTCTGTGCCCCAAAGCTCCCCCGTTGCCTCCCCACATTCAGAAGAAACTTCTGGCCTATATACTCAGCCCATCGGAGAAACAGCACAGCACAAGCTGCCCAGCTTGCCTGAACCCCTATTCTTACTCAGGAGTGTAGCTGGCCCCTCTGCGCCCTCCAGGTCCTCTCTACACACATTACTGTTGTCACCACACACTCTGTGGTGGAGATCCTCTGTGGTCACTTCCCTGCCATTGCACAAGAGGTGACTGACAGGGACTGTCTCGTCTAAGTGTCCAGGACAGCATGGCACACCTAACAATATGCTATCCAACACCCCAGGCCAACAAGCCATGGATCCTCATACCTCCAAACTATACTCTTTGGACTAGCTCTTTAAGGAGGGTCAATTTTCAAAAGATGGGAACAAGGTCATGAAAAGGGTACTGAAGCTACGTAAGACTTCATTTCTACTCCTGAAACTCAGAGTTCTTATTTGCTAGAGATGCTTTTTAGTGAGATAATTTTTTTCTCATATTATTTTGTTTGTTATAATCCAAACTTAAGTGTCGAGAGCTGACATCATCTCTTGGACTGTGCTATGACTCACGGAGGAACAAGATTAGGCCTTGCTGCTCTCTGCTACATCACTTGGCCAAGAGCCCCCACTGCAGAGACTGACATGAGGACAGGAGCATTCCAGGGCCCATGGGACACCCTGCTGTTCTCTCCAGAAACTGGTGCCAGTCCAAGGCCCATGGGACACCCTGCTGTTCTCTCCAGAAGCTGGTGCCAGTCCAGGGTCCATGGGACACACTGCTGTTCTCTCCAGAAGCTGGTGCCAAGTGACTCCCAGGTTCTTCAAGCTGCAGGTGCCAAGGGACGGGTAAGGGGGGTGACCCCAGGACATTGGTCTACTGGGCAAGAAAGATGAGCCACAGGGCAATAAAGGGACACTGATAACTAGGGAAGACATGCTAAGAGTCTTAGTGGTGGAGGCGAGGGGGCTGTAATAGATGCAGGAGGCTGATCATGAGGAAGAGAAGACCAACTGGGACAAGGAGGAACCTTGGTACAGGACCCAGCAATAAACTAAAACTTATAGACAGACAAGGGAGAGCAGGAGAAGACGGGTTACTAAAAGCCCTCAGCTTTGAGAAGGCAAGGACCAAAGGCAAAGGAGTTCATTTGTGAGTGCCACCAACCATTAAATGAATACTTATGGCCAATCCCCTTAAACTCTCCCTCAAAATATAAAGGGATGAGGGGAAACTTGTAACTTATTCTGCAAAGCCAGTGTCCCCTTCCCATCAAAGCAAAACACATCAGAAGGAATAAAGCCACATGCAAATACTCCCAATGAGTTCAGATGCAGAATTTCTTGAAATGCTAGGAAGCCAAACCAACAGCTTACAAGAACAGAACAGCATACTACGACCAAAAGGATTTATTTCTGGACTAGAAAATGATTCCACTTTTAAAATTTAATGTGACATAATCATATTAATGCAATAAAGGGGAGGGGACAACATGAGAATCTTAAAGGATACAGGAAAGCAACTGAAAAGTCTAACAGAATTCCTCTCATAACAAAGAAAAGTGTCCCTCAATCCATAAAATCAAAGTCCTCACATGGTAAAGGTTATCTAAGAGCCCACAGCTAACGTCACGCTCCAGACTGAAGCTGCTCTGCCAAGAACAAACGCCATGGTATGCCTGCTTCCTCACTGCCACTCAACACTGTACTCAAAGAGTCTCAGCCAATGCAATTAGATAAGAAAAATGTACCTGAATTGGAAAGAAAGAAGAAAACTGTCTGCAATTGAAAAATGACAAGATCCCGAACATAGAGAAGCCAAAACAATCTGGAAGAAAGCTATGAGATCTCATACATCAACACATTGGCAGCATACAGAGCAACAGCAGAATCGTTTATATATGTGCTGACAGAGAACAATCTGAAAAAAATTAAGAAAACAATTTCACTTAAAACAAAATATGAACAATTAAAAATGCTAGTATTAAATTTAGCCAATGAGGTCAAAAAATTTTTCACATTGAAAATTGTAAAAACATTGATAAGAAAGTTAAAGAAGATCTAAATAAATGAAAAGGCATACCAGGTTCACAGATTACACTTATTATTAATCCTAGTTGTTATTGTTGTTGCTTGTTGACAGGGTCTTGCTATATAGCTCAGGGTGGCCTCCAACTTGCAATGTAACAAAGGTTGGTCTCAAGCTCATGGTCCTCCTGCCTTAGCATCCCCAGGACTGGGATAACAGATGGGTCCCACCATGCCCAATTAAGGTTTATTACAATTAAGATGATGTTATCACCCTGCTGTGTGAGAATAAGAACAATCCCCACAGGCCTTAATATTTGAATGCCCGATTCCCAAGCGATGAACTGTTTAGAAGAATTGTTGGGGGAGCTGTCATTGGGGGTGGGGCTTCCAAAAGCTCACACCAGGCCCAGTGTCTGCATGTGCATACACATGCACACAGATCAGGATAAAAAACTTTCAGAGACTTCTCCAACACCATGGCTATCTGCTCCCCATCATGATGACAATGGACAAATCCTCAAAGACTGCAAGCAAGCCCCCAATTAAATGCTTTTATTCCTGAGCTGCCTCAGTCATGGCGTCTCTCCACAACAATAGAACAGTGACTAAGACACACCCAAAGCAAAATAAAGATCGGTTGCATTATCTACCAAAATCCCAACGGTGGGTGTTATATTGCTTTTGTTTGTTTGTTTGTTTGTTTTTCAGAAGCAGAAACCAGGTGTTGTGGCAAAATTGAACAGGACACCAAGCAGCAAAAACAACATGAAATACAGAACATGGCTCAGGGGATTATGTTTCAAAACATAACCATAAAATCTGAGGTCTGCCCCCTCGCACCACAAAAACAAATAAATAAGTAAATCCTAGAAAGGTAAACAGCAAAAGGTCCAGAATGTCAGCTGACGAACAGTACAGCTTCTGCGGTCATCACGGTGTTCTGAAAGAGGCATCCTAACTCAGTCAATGTAAGTATGACTGCACTGACTGAGCCCCCAGCTGTTTCTCAAGCCCCTCCTGCTTTCAGTTGCTTGCTAATTTGGTACCGTGCTCCTGAGCAACTAATACCAGATTTAGGCAACTATTATAATTTATCTATCTGTTTGTTTGTTAGTTTACAGGGACTTGCTCAACGGAACCCATGCTGGCCTCAAAGTTGTGGCCCTCCTGTCTTATCTTTCATGTGCTAGGATTCACAAGTCAGAGGTACCACAGTCGGTTTAGGCAACCCTTTATAAAGGTGAGGCTCGAAATATATAAATCTTGGTGGCTTTTTTTTTAACCAATAAAACATTGTTGAGGAAACGACAAGTTCCTGAACACTCTAGAAGGTGCTACCGGGGTTTGTGATCAGGGCTGTGTAGAGGATTCAAAGACAATATTGGACCTGCTGGATAATCTGTTGATTTCTTCCAGTGACTAGATAAGTGATATTACAAAGTCAGAGTCACCTATTTCTAAATGAGTGTGAGTGAGTGGGGTTCACAGCATTGAGTGCCAATGTGGAAGCCCAAGGAAGGCCCAGATCACTTCTGTTGCTCGGGGACTCGTGGCTGTCTAGATGGTCTCAAGAGTGGCCCTGAGCACCCTGGTGTCACAATGCTCCTAAGGGTCAGCACATTCAATCATTAATAAGAATTGTATTCAGCATGATTCTTTCTCAATCACAGGTAAGAAGAGACACTGCATGTGTGAGCCCTTCTTAAACCTCTCAGATAGGGAGCCCTCAATACAGGCAGCCCCTGTCCCCAAGCTGAGCTGAGCTCTCTCCCCAGATCAAAACTGTCAAGGGAGTCCTAAGACTTATCCCTCGCGCCCTCTCTCCAAGCATCTGCCTGCTGTTGCCTGGGAAGCCAACTTCACCTTCCACTGCAGTTCACACAATTCAGTTTATAACGAGCTGGAGTTTCTAAGTAGACAAAGCAATAGCTGAATGAGCGTTTTGTTCTTAGAGGAAGAAAGACCTTGTGGTCACCTAGGTGAAGACTGCGACCCATTCCCGGGGAGGAGAGGCTGTGACAAGGCTCAGGAGCTTCAGAAATTCTCAGATGCAACATCCCATAGGCAAGGGGATAGACATACAACCCACCAGTATTTCAGTGCTCTTGAGATGTGTTGAATAGTCCTTAACTGATTCTTTTAAAAGATCAACACCAAAAAGCCATTAATCGTTTCCTGTTTTCCCTTCTATTCGCTCTTATTCCTTACTCACAGTGTCAAGTATCAGCAAAGGCCATTCTAGAAGTGACAAATGATACATCCTTATGGCAGCTCACAGCCTAATGTGGCAGGCAGGAGAAACCAAAGGGAAACACGCCCTCTGGAGGTATCCCATGGGGACTGTGTGCCAGAGACAGGGTAGCAGCTGGGTGCCAGGTGAGGGAGGGCTAGGTTAATATTCAGCCCCCTTGCAGCAGAAGCTCTCCATGGTAATCCACCACTCCTGCCATGCTCCCAAACTGTGTTTTATATTCAACACACTATTCAGCCCAGAGATTCCCTTTCTGCCAATTAAGTGAGAGGTTCTAAAGATGGAAAGTGTCTGTGAGTGGGGCTGTGTGTCCGGGAACGCATGTGCACGAATGTGCGTGTCACCTCATCTCCCTTGCATGCCTGCTGCAGGGTGGCTTTAACAAGAGTGCAAAAGGGTCTCTCCCATGTGCACCAATCACCGACAGAAAGATAAGGGAGTTCAAAGACCCATCCTCCTCACTACCAATTGAGATAGAAAAAGTCTACCCCGCTCAGATTCCACACAGAAACACCTCATGTTTCACAGTCCTTCTGCCAGTTCACACAGCCGTTCATCTTCACAGGGCAGAAGTCACAGCAAGGCAGTTCTTTCCAGGCCCTTCTGAGAGACACTGAATCTTCACTCATGCCCAAGCTACCTTCCCTG